>JANHFL010001762.1:186808-217290 GCA_032468155.1 Oxyrhabdium leporinum | reverse complement strand
TACAAATGAGCTATTATTAATCATCTCTATTACATTTAACGAATATGCATTTCTTGTTAAGTTTATAATTCGATTATACCATCATTCAAATTTTAATTTTTCTTCTATGTTATCCCCCTTCACTAATCCCATCCCTCTATTTCTCTTCTTTTTTTTAATTGTGTCCCTGCTATCCTAAGCCTTTTCCCTTTTCTAACCATAATCTCTTAACCGCCTTAAAATTTGACTTATTCGTTTCTTAGCTCGTCTCCCATATTCCTCTCTTGGATCTTTATTTCTATCTATTTCCACATCTTGATTACCTGTTTCAAGCTTTTCTCTCTTCTCTATCTTTTTCCATTGTCTAGTTTGCAAGATATCTACTCTTGCCCCTCTCACACTCTTGTAAAAAATTTTTTGTTTCCCCACTTTCTTTTTTTAATTTCGTTAAAGTACTCTCCCTTTGGCTTTTATCATCAATCCCATTTATTTGAATTTTTATCTCCCTTTCCCCCTCTTGTTCCATTTCTTTTGCCTATCCCATTTTCTCATCTCCTCTTTCAATTAACTCCTCCTCTTCCTGGGCGTCTTGAAAAGTCAGTGTCTCTTGTATTGTATTTCCCAGATCTTCATCTATAGTCTCCATCTTTAGAATGCAGCACACATTTATTTCTTGGCTTCATGAATAACTTGACAATTTTTTTCTCAGTTTAATAAAATATATGGATGGATTAGATTTTATTAAAGCCTGCAGAATTATTCACTGAAATCTGCCCCATATTGTTGAAAATATGTATGGTCAGACAGAATAACATTGAAAAATATGTCAGTGTAGTGTTATACCTATAAGAATTAATTTAAAGGTTTGGAATTAGTTTTGTAATTTATAACATTCTTTCCCAACAACTTTGCAAGATGTAGATTTAAAAAGAGCAGAAACTCAAGACAGTCTTGAATATGAGATTTAATATTCACAGGTGGTATTCTTAAAGTCATCTGACATAGATTAATTAGCAGTTAAAACTCCATCTGCTAAGAGCATTAGCCTAACTTTTCCATAACCTTGGCTCTGTGTGTGCATCAGTTTTGATTAACTGTATTACAATATTCTAATCTAGAGCCAGTCCTGGTAAACCCAGGAAGACTAAGTTGTAGGCTTCCCTTAAGAGGAGAAAAGAGTATTAGCCATATTCATGACGTTGACAGAGAGATAATAAAAATCTAATAGTAATCTGTTCCATTCTGAATTCAAGATTTTGGCTTTCTATTGTATCTGTCAGTTTGGTAGCCCCCAATAACATAAATGTCCCAAACTTCAACTGTGAAATTAAAAGGCATTGTGCAGAACTCACTTTCATTTCATTTATATAATGAAATTTCTTTAAGTTATTGAAAATATTGTAGAGCATGCTTTCCATCTTTATTTGTAAATCTACAATATTATTTGAATATCTTTACCAGGTTCTATTTTGACTCCATCTATGTCCCAAAATATTCAGTGCTACAAGCTACCATTAACCTTCCACTTCTATTTTAAATTTATTTACTTGCCTTTCATGTTCTACTCCATCATACCAGATTCCTCCAGGCATCAGGTTCTGCTCAAATATTTCATTCTTACTTAATTAGATACTAAGTTCTTTAAATCACAAGTTCTTTGATATCACGTAGAGGGAGTATATGGCAGTAATATTCTCTAGCATTATATAAAATTATAATATTATGAAGAAGGTAAAGTTGTATGCTGCATTATTTTATTTTTCTGACTTTCATTTATTAAAATTCAAAATCACACAAGTCTTCAGGCATTGCTACATTAATTAAAAAATAACATGATGCTAAATTCACAAGTGATGTGCTGTAAACTTCATAATATCATGATTTTCCCTTTAAAAGGCTTCTACCTTATTATGAGGAATACTGGCTCCTAAGTTAAATGTTTTAATAAGAACTTTATTTTTTTTCCCTGAGAGAAATAGATGCTGTGATTGAAATTAAAGTTGGAGCCATGCTGTTTGTGATTAATGCTAACAAATAGAAAGCAAAAGGAAACCATGATTTTTATAATAGCAGTAGTTATTCTAAATAGTGTTCCAGCATTCAAAATTATACATTTAAGTGAATTGTTTTCCTTTAAAATAGTACACTTCCGTTTACACCCGAGAGATAAGTAGGCCAGGGTTTAAAGATGTAGTGACACCCAAAGCCATCCTATACCTATCTGTTCTGCAGTCTTACTTAATTTAATGCTGTGAAGTTGTGTTGTTCAATGTAAGGATTGTAAAAAAAAAGGGGGGATATCTATAAGACTCAGTTTGGTGTCTAAAGCTAATATGGGGTGCTTTTGCCCTCCAGATGTTCCTGAATTATAATTCCCAGCAGTTCCAGCCATTATGCCAATGATGAGTAGGAATTTATATTTAATCAACATTTAGAAAGCCATAGGTTTCCCCATCCTTGAAAATGTAATTGTAGAGACTGGAGACCCATAAGCACAGTGGCTAAATCCATGCTACAGATTTTTGTTCCTGTTGTTTCTGTAATGTTTTGCTAATTCAGTGTGCACATAATGTTATTGCCAATCTGCTACATTCTCTGGATTTCCACCTTCATATCCCAAATGCTGCATACTATTTTTTTTAAATTGTTGTGAGTACTAGTTTGGCAATTATTTGACATGCCTCTTTTATTGAAAAACTGTAATATTCTATTACAGTGTATGTTTGTATGTGTACACACTGATCTGATTTTTTTTCAGCTGTATTCCTACTGACATATATAGCTGTACACAAATTCCAGAATTGCTATTTTCATATCATGTGTTAATACTCTAGCACCAACATAGACTGCAACAGCACTGAACAATGAGTATATAAATAGAGGTGGGAAAATAGTATAAACTTTTTTGTTACTTAGCTCTTCTGGGCTTTTGCTTAAATATTTAGATAAAACACTTTTTAGCATTATGTCTGAACGTGTGACCTTTTTCCTGAAGATGGAATTTCCTTACAGTCATGAGGTTCACACATCATGGTGAATCATGGTTGGTTTTAACCCAGACTATGACAGCAGCCTTTTTTCTAAGCAAATATACAACTGTCAGAAAAATAAATACAATTATCAGAAAAAGACTATGGGGACAGGAGATGATTCCTTAACTAATTCTTACCTGGCACTTTTTAAAATTTTATTTACTTTTTGATTATTTTTATTTACTATTTAAACTATTTAAACTGCTTTATTCCTTTTATAATAAATTGCTTAGATAATTTTGTACAGAGATTTCAGGATCTTTGATGTCCATTCTTAGTGAGTTGGTGTCATGGACTTGCTGTTTGCAATGAAATGAAATGTTTTATTCATATTCCTTTGCCATCTGTCTGAATATGCAGAGAAATCTAATCATTTTCCTGTATAAATTAATCGGAGGAGGGGGGTGTTTCTCTGTTCTTTTAGACTCAGAACTGCAAACTTGTTATATTTAACTCATTCTCTGCAACTGAATTGCTGGAATGCCCAACAAGATCCAAATCACTCTCTCAATTGGGCAAGATAATATGTTCAATAAATAAGAGCCTTGTGTAACCAAAAGAAGAAATTTGGGGACATGACCATGATAGATATTTTTTCACAATGAACGTAGATGAATCTACAACCATTTCCTTGGCTTCAGTTAATATTGATGAAAGAAATTCCTATGTTAATTACCGTTAAGTATTTTAAACACAGTATCATTCCAGAAACACAAACATGCTAGATTTTATAGATATATATACTCAAAATAGATTTCAAGTTAAAAAATAATTTCAAAAGTAACTTTAAAAAAATATTCAAGATTTTGTTCTGAAACAGTTCAATGTACACTGGCTATAACCAACCCATTCTGGCCACACATTTGTATTAATATCAATCACTTTAACTACTATACTTTTATAAAGTCTAAAACTGATTGTGAAACTTTAGTAATTGAATTCTAATGCAATGTAGATATAACTTTTTTTTAAAGGTGAGGCATAATATTTCATGATCTCAAAAAGGGGTTATCTGTCACTGCATTGATAGTTAAGTACATGCATAATTTACCATTGTGGAAATAGAATTTTCTATAGAAATCTAGAACAGGGGTGTCAAACTCAGTCTGGCCCATGGGATGCTTAGATCTGGCCCGTGGGGACTGCCTGGAAATAGCAAAGGACCAGCCCATGGTGCCTCTGCTAGCAAAAATGGAGCATGCGGGGGCTGCAGGTGGCTAACCATGCCCCCCATGCCCCGTTTTGGCCGGCAGGGTGCTGCAGGAGGTATCTGTCCTGTCTCCTCCCCCGTCCCAGCCGGCCCATGGAGGACAACTACAATGCTAATTTGGCCCTCCAAGAAATCCAGTTTTACACCACTGATCTAGGTAGAGAGCTATCTTCTGATTTGTATAGTTGGGAACTTTCTAATATTGAGAGAACAATTTTTATTATGAAGCCATATTCTATTGACATACTTCAGTGTTTTTGAATGGCATAAGTACAGACTAGGCAAAACCTGGCTCAAAAACAGTAACTGTGGGAAGGATCTTAGAATCCTAGTGGACGATCACCTAAACATGAGCCAGCAATGTGCAGCAGCAGCCAAAAAAACTAATACAATGCTTGGTTATAGAAACAGAGGCATAGAATCAAAATCACGTGAAGTATTAGTACCACTTTATAAAGCCTTAGTAAGGCCACACCTGGAATACTGCATCCAATCTTGATCACAACGTTACAAAAAAATATGTTGAGAAAAAAGTGCAAAGAAAGTCAACTAAGCCAATTAAAGACCCTGAGACAAAATATATGCGCAGAACGGTTGCAGGAATTGGATATGGCCAGTCTAGAGAAAAGAAGGACTAGGAGTGACATGATAGCAGTATTCCAGTATTTGATGGGCTGCCACAAAGAAGAGGGAATCAACTTATTTTTCAAAGCACCAGAAGGCAAGAAAAAATGGATGGAAACAAATCAAGGAGAGCAGCAACCTGGAATTAAGGAGAAACTTCTGAACAGTGAGGACAATTAACTAGTGGAACAGCTTGACTTTCGAAGTTATGGGGGCTTCACTGGAGGTTTTTAAGAAAAGACTGGACTGCTACTTATCTAAAATGGTATAAGGTGTCCTATAAGGGATTTGACTAGAAGACCTCCAAGGTTCCTTCCAGCTCTACTCTGACTGATTGATTGGACTTAAATAGCACTTTATTTCTTGAAGAAGACTTGAGGTTTAATGCCCTACATTTCTTAATATACTTCGAATTTCTTACTGCATTAATTACTACTTTGAAAATAAGGAATTAATTGAAGGACTGTTTCCTTTATGCAGAAAAGAATAAGTAATACAAGTAGTATGACAGAGTTACAATCCTACTTCAACCAGCAACAAAAGCAGCAGCACAAAAAAGATGTAGAAATGTTAAGTCAAAATGCCAGGCAACACTCACTGATTTTCCTACAAATTGCTTGACACCAATACTGATAATGGTATTACAAATTACTGGCATCATTACTGATATTGTTGACATTGTGGCTACTAATTTCTGGCCTCATTCTTCAAACATCCCCTTTAATATTTCAAATGTCACAATATTTTATGTCATTTAAATCCCAATACTATCAAAACCAAAGGTAGGTATTTGTTTTCTTTTTCCCCTTTTTTCCTGGAATTCCAGTTTAAATCATACAATCTCTTAATTCTGTTATAACTTCCACATAGACAAAATAATCCTGGTTCTCAAGAAAAGCTGTTTATTTTATATAGTTAATTCCAAAATTATATAATAGAAGTTTCAATAGTCAATTTTTTTTACCCTTAAATGTTATAGTTTGTAACTTTCTTGGTTCAAAATCTTACTTAGTTTTTTGCCATTTGTTTAAAATTCTTTATGTTCTTAAACTTATAGTTATTTTTTCTTTTGTTCAGAAAAAAGGGAGTTCAATAGGAAACTTCATTATAGATCTCAAAATGGTTATTTTTTTGAGGGTGGGGAGTCTTTACCAGCACAGATTAACAAGAGACTACTGAATTCACTTATAATAGATCAACACATTTCAGAGAAGCATGGTAGCTCATATGGTTAGGATGTTGGCTTGACAAGCAGCAAGCCTACGTTTGAAACCTGAGTGCTAGTATGGGATGAGCTCCAGTCCTTCACTCCAGCTCCTGCCAGGGACATGAAAGAAGTCCCCAATTGGGTCATCGTCCCCCCCCAGGCAATGGTGATGTCACCAGCTAATTCTTTCAATCCAGAAATGTCTCAGTTATTCTGATACGAGTGTGATGCAAACAGTTTCAGGAGGTCTCAACTGACACTATGAATTTTTGTCACATTATTGTAGAACTATTAATTGATAAAGCACTTAACACCTGTTTCATGTGTAACATGTATCCGTATAACCACCCTGTCTCCCCCCGCCTCCCCCGTGTCATCCCAATTTAAAACCTGGATCAGTTTTAATCAGCCACTCCATACATCTGATGAAGCTCATGAAAGCTTATGTCCTTTGTGGACTGTGATTCAGTTACTAGTGTCCATCCAAGAAGTGTATGTAAAATCACCATTGAACTTTGTGCTATTTTAAGTAAGAAAAAGACAAAAACTCTTTCCTTCATTTCATTTTGAGTAAATAAACTGTCTTTACCCACAGTTGCTCTCTTTTATTTATTTATTTGTTTGTTTGTTTGTTTGTTTGTTTGTTTGTTTGTTTGTTTCACAGTATCTGCTTCAAATACAAATATTTGTATATTGAAAATGCAAAAGAATGAATGTAGCACTGCATTGAGGGTTTATATTGATGTACTGAGTTTTGGTGTATGTGTGCACTCTGTTGTCATCTGTTAGACTGCTTTTCAAATGAAGAAAGTTTGGTCTGGATGGTTTGTTGAACTTGATATGTATTAGCACTTGTCCAGAATCTTGTCCTATGTTGATATTGAATGTTAGAGTCAAATTAATTGTAGGTTCTGATGATGTGCAAAGCCTAATGCAGCAGCATAGATGCATATAAACATGTCCTTCCGAGCTCTCTGTATGGCCTATAATTAGAATGCCCAAAAGGTTTCAGCTGAATATGGAATGCTTGAGCCATTCTCAGTTTTGTTCTACCAGAATGCAGTCAACTCAAGATTTTTGTACCACAATTCAAACAAAATACTTTTTAATTGCATATCCACTCTCAATAAAAATCACATTGTCAAGTCCTGAACAACAAAGATGTTATCGTATGAACAGTGTATTTATATAAATTGGGAAATCATTTCCTTTTCAGTTATAGGGTGTCCCTTAAAATGGTGGTTAAAAAGATTCTTTGGCATTCCATGAAAAAACTCAGTTTTCATTATTTTAGGTTGATTATTCAATGAATTGCATGAACAAAACTTAGATGGTGTAATTACTTATGAGTTCTGACTAATGCTGATAAAAATAAGAGTCCTGTGTTTTGTTTGTGGCTGAGAAAACCAGCTTAATAGTACTTGAATCTCTAGTTTCCTGTAACCAGAACCTTTCCATTGATTATGAGTTTGGAGAAAATATTTCCACTGTTGATTTTCCTGTTCACTTTAGACATCATCCTCACAATTACTTGTATGTGCAACATCATGCAAGCCGCTGTGTGTTTGCTTCCACAGAATGATAGAATATGAATATAATCACTCCAGCCTGTATATCATATTGCTCTGCACATACTGAGCTTTATCTGCCCTTCAGGAAGCTTATATATTGTATACTGATATGTAAATATAATATTTTGTGAAGTCTAGCCTTTTAGGCTCAGCATATCTTACTATCTTGATTTTTCCATTTAAAGTGTAAATATTTTACTTGATTCAACAGGCAGCCCACACGTCACCTATCATATACTCCTGAGTACCGCCAAGACACTGTGCCAAAGAGCCCTTATAGTTTCATTTATTCACCCAATTTACCAAAAGGGCAGAGAGTCATTTCAATACTGCTTGAGATGGCTAAATTGCTTACAGATGACTGTCAGGGAATGTCACTCCACCAGTTGTATCTATCGTCCTTTCCTTCCTCTGCTTGAGTTCTGTAGGCATCAAGCAATTTAAGCTTAATGTCCTAGAAGACAAACCATTTAGTGCCTGCATTCTCTTGTATGGACACTCAAAATAGCTACAGAGAAAACTGATATATGACTGTATCCAAATGGGCATATCACAATTCAACATTGACCACATAGCCTGCTTACAGAAAAGCTTTCCAGGAACATTTCTGGCATATTTAATTTAGCGTTTTTCCCTCAACCACATGGAAGTATGTTCCCCTGTATCTGAAAGAACTTGTATGCCTGACCTGCAAGTATTAGGTTATTGATTTTGGACAGTTTAGATTCCGAATCTGAAGTATCAAGATGCACTTACACTAACCTACAGGCATACAAACTCACATGATATGTGAGTTTAAAATTATTATTGCTTTTTTATGAAAAGAAACAGGAATCTTGTTCTCACTAATTTTCTTATGTTCTGTCAGCTTCTTGGACCTTTGGATGCATGCTTATTTTTTCTCCCATACAATCTCTGCCGGGTTGTTTGCTTGTTTGTTTTTTGTTTTTTAAAGAGAAAATGAAATGGCAATTAAAGTGAAAATTGCCTCATAGTTTTTACAGAATTAGGCTTCAGCTGCATTCAGAGAGAATATAGGTGGCTAAATCTGAATGTAAAAATGGAGCTTTTAAACTGAATCAGAGCAATTCAGGGTAGGGGAAGGGGGCAGTCTTGATGAAAATATGTGTTATTTACCCTTCTTGTCAGGGACATTTGCAAGGACATGAAGATCAGACAGAAGCTGATGATTTTTGCTTCTTGGTACTCTGTCTGATTTGCATTGAATGAGTGGAACCCACCAGTATTCTGGTTTAGCTGTGCAAAGGACTCATAACGGACATTTCTACTTTTTCTCACTGCAGATTTTGCTGCAGCTTTAGTTTGATGATGAGAGCCAAACAGAATTTCCTTGATATCTGCTAACCCATGCATGCTCTAAAAGGGTTTCAGGAATATGCAGTCTGCCAGACAGCATCCATATTACATTATGGATGGGGAAAACTGACACATAATTAGTGTTCGCAGGCAATGCAAAATTATTAATACGGATTACATCTAACTGGATATTGATATTGTTGAAAATGTTTTCATTAAGATATGTAAGAGTATACTGTAAACTTTAAGGAATCTTACACTCTTTAAAGAGTTAGTCCATGGACTAAGAAGCAAATGGGACCATCATTTCATAACGATGGAAAATAATTATACAAAGGAGAGGTATAAATGGTGTAGTATTTTAAATATTTTCCTTGCAAATTTTGATATTCTCTTTAAATGTATTTTTCCAACTTTATTTTTTAACATCTTCCTGGTAAATCTCATCATCTAAATACCAGCAGTTTGGCTAAGGAACAATGTTCCTGTCTTATAAAGATTCTGAAAATATCACAAATGATCACATTTTGTTTATTCTTGCAGTTTCTAATGTCAGTTGTGGCCTGTTTTATTCTAGTGGAAGTAGCTATGCAATCTACAATTTATGCAGGAACCTTTATTAAGTGAAAAAAATGGGCACATTCATTTCACATTCAAAATTAAATATCATAAGGAGTCTGATGCCTCAGCTGCAGTACTCCTGTGTCTCCAGCTGAATCAACTGAGGCTGTAAACTAGCAAAGCCTGGTGTTGGAGAGATACCAGATCAGTGCCAAAGAAATGATTCTGGCACATTTACTGATGTTTGGCACTCTTTTCCAATTGATTTATGGTGTATAAATGGCTGTTGTTGAAAATGGCTTCCTTTGCCAGTCCTTCTACACAGGGATTTACTTACTTACTTACTTGTTTGTTTGTTTGTTTATTTATTATTTGTTTATTTATTTATACAGGCAATAGGAGTCAGTTACCTTAAGGAAAAATAGAAGGAACAATAACATCTTAACATTTTCATTGCTGGAAAATTACTGGGCATCCTGAAAACCTTGAGTCATGTGAAAACCATTTCTCCGGTGGGCAAATTTGTTCAAATTGCATGCGAAAATCACATTTTTTCTTAATGCAAATGGCCTTCTTGCTTTTGTGAAGTATAGGCAATCTCATAATCTGAATATTATGAATACAATGTATTCATCTGCTCAAGATTAATCACAGTCCTTTGTGTAAAATAGATGTTTGCTATAAATACAATTGCTTCAATTAATTGAAACTTACGTATGTATGTGCAGGAACAGGTTTCTGCTTGCATAACAAGGACCACAAGCATCTCTTGAATGTGCAACCACATTCAAAAACTTTTATTACTGCTTTGGAGGCTTGCTACAGTGCAAATTTCTGTCTACATTTGAATATGTCACATATCATTTTAGGTACCTTGCTGTATGCATCTATAGATTTATCCTTAATGATAGATTGATGGATTATTACAGATGTGTATTAACATTACGGAAGACAATATATTACAAACAGTAGAGTCTAAGATTTGGATGCATGTATTACATTGCAAAAAATGCATTCATTCCACAGCCTGATTTTCCATCAAAAAAGAATTTATGTTTTCTTAATGCCTAGAAAGTAACATATGCATTCTTGTTTTAGAATCTTGGAAAACCAACACTATGCCTAAAGGTGATATAATCAGAGCATGCATACAGGGACATTTTTTGCACACCATATTGCATAGAACATCCTGGCTTACTCCAAAGGCAACTATGAAATTTAATTTGGAATTTTACAGTCACATTCCGAATTGAAAATCTCAGTAATAACTTTCCCTTTTGCTCAGCCTTTTAACTGTGGAATTCAGTTGGGGAGTTTCGTAGCAGCAGGTAATTCTGCAGCACTCTGGAGGGATTTTACCAGTACTGTGCTAAAGTGCTTGCAAGTGTCATTTCCATATTTAACTAATTTCAGTTTTTAATTAGCTCTGTGTGAAAAATGAGAGTTCAAGCTGAGCTAAGCTGTCAGCAGACACTCTTGTTTCCTTTCTAGCCTCACAGGACGATCCATTGCTGGGTGGGGAGAGAAGCTGCAGTAAGCTGCATCTTTCATGAGCCCTGTTCCTGGGCAACAGCATTCAGCCTATTTAGCTCCGAACAAGGCAAAGGGTATTATATTACAAAAGGCAATTTT
The DNA here is from genome assembly GCA_032468155.1 of Oxyrhabdium leporinum. NCBI lineage: Eukaryota > Metazoa > Chordata > Lepidosauria > Squamata > Cyclocoridae > Oxyrhabdium > Oxyrhabdium leporinum. The sequence goes on along the minus strand of JANHFL010001762.1, from coordinate 206,157 downwards.
AGTTTATCCAAGAAATCTTTCAGGGAGGGGATGAGAAGGTAGGAAGAGATCGAGAATACCAAATGGGTGCAGCTGTAAAAAAAAAAGAGAATTGGACTGGGGATAAGGAGATTCAGTCTGATATCAATCTTTTTGCACAGAAAAACAGACATTAATAAGGAAGAACTAAGAATATCTTAGTAGGAGGAGAAGTCTGCTAGTCTATACTTTAAAAAATCAAGAAGCATATGGTACACCTTTTCTGACTAACAAAGGTTATTAAAAGGCATGCATTTTTTGTGAACTGCAGCTCACTTCATCAGATGCCAAGTGTCTAATTCAATTTATTTTACTGCCTAGCAAATCTCACACTTTTCAGATAATGTAATTGAACACACTGAATATATTAGGAAGGCTAGAACTGGAAGTTCAGTATAATAGAATAACAGAGTTGGAAGGGAGCTTGGAGGTCTTCTAGTCCAACCCCCTGCTCAAGCAGGATACTCCATATTATTTCATACAAATGGCTGTCCAATCTCTTCTTAAACACCTCCAGTGATGGAGCACCCACAATTCCTGAAGGCAAGCCTATGTCTGATCCTGCATCTTACTGGATGACCTATTCCAAGATGATTGGGACTTCACAGGACTGTTTATAGATCGATTGATTGATTTAATTTGCTAAAACTTAAATGCTGCTCCAATCAAAAATGAGCCTGAGCTGCTTTAACTCATCACATAATAGAACAAATAAATACAATGAAATAAATAATACAAATATTTACTAATAGCACAGCGTTAAATTATACAGTCATACTTATAATATTCAATAATCCTCTGGCAGTATTTTTTCAATACAACTCAGTTTTCATTTATCTGGACAGTCTTCCTGAACAGCCAGGATTTGTTTACTTTTTAGAACAGTCACTACAACAGTATAAAATGGTCACCACAGAGAAGGCTGTCACTTAAGAGTCCCTGATAACAACATATCCTAGGCGTTAGGAGCCATCGCAAACCCCACCCCAGGCCCTAAGATGATCAGCATCTTAAATTACATTCAGAAACCAACTGAAAACCAGTGTCACTCCCAAAGCAATTGTGTTAGCATGGGAGAATTGCAATATGTCCATCATTATTTGCATTCCTAACCAGTTGTAGCTTCCAAATGATCTTCAAGAACAGTCCCCTCTAACTGAGTTACAATAGTCCAAATACAATGTGGTCAAAATATGAATGACTGTCAACAGAGCTTCCTGGTCACAATCTCCTCCTGCCCTTCCAGCAGTAACTCTGAGTCCAGGAGGACTGCCAGATTGCAGACCTACTCTGCATAAGGGCAGGAACAACACTGTCCTGGACTAAAGATGGAAATGACCTGGGATGTGTTGGTTTTTGGGGAAGCAGCTACTCCGTCTTGGTCACTCTATCCAAATCTTTATTACCTTCTAAATATTGAGACAAAAACTTAACTACATCACTTCTTTGATCGTTACTATAAAAACAAAATTTGGAAAATCTTCCATCATGTGCATTGCCTTCTGCTTCCAAAGGAAAGATGAGATAATCATGTGTGTGCATGTATATGTATTCTTTAATTGCATTTATTTCATTATCTCTAAAGAATAATTATTGGTCACAGTCAGTCAGATGTTTAGACCAGATTACGCATTTTTATCCACCTATGGAGTTTTTCTCAAAGATCCGGGATAAGGAGATACTATTGTTTGATGGTGTTAAAGGATGTAAGCCATTCCAAATAAAGCTGCCTTTTGCAATTGACTGATGGTGATTTTGTCAATTCTGATGGTGTTCAAATGGTAGTTCAGATGTTTTCAGATTGCACGTAAGGCACCTATTACTATTGATACTATTTTTGCTTTCTTTTGCCATAGACACAAATTAAACTTTACTTATATAATACTCCTCTTGCTTCAATTGTTACTGTGACTTGCATAATTCATTGCTCCTAATAACATTATTATCTGTAAGTATGTGGATACAAAAGTGTAGTAAACTGTCAGTGACTATTCTATTGGTAGAAAGGAAGCCTTGAGTACAGCTCCATGGTTTCTCTATATAAGAGTATCTGAAAGAACAGTTGGAAATGAATTTGAAGACCCTAATAGAATGGCAACTACTAGTTAACCAATTCCGCCTCTCTCAGTAATAAGAGTAGAACATTGAGAGAGAAGATGGGAAGGGGAAACTCATTATGTGAAAGTCCACTGTCATAGCATTGGATTTCATGTGTGAAAATCACTGAAATTAATATAATTAAGATCATGATCATGAAAAATAATGTACAGAAGAAAATATTTTGCTCCAGGATGGGGAAAAGAGATAATATATTTCAAATGCTGGCACTCTGACACTCAAATAGTCTTCATTATGTCTATACCAAACAAAAGTATAGTAAGAATATTGACCCTTAAGTTATTGATTTTAATTCATAGAACCAATTTAATTATTTTATTTCTCACACATTTTAAACTTTCTGAAATGGGAAAGTTGGCTAGGGCTCCTCTCTCTTGAAACAATAAAATAACCACTATATTTCCAAGTATGGAAGTTTTGAAAAAAAGTTGCCAGAGGGCAGAGATATTCCATTTTCCACCCAGAACTTCTCTCAGATAACTACACAACAGCAGGAACACTGTTTTACCACATACTTAGGCTAATGTTTAATCCTGTCTTGAGCATGCTACAATAGTTCCAAATTTATCTTGGGCACAAGTGCACTTCCAGTAAAGGTGTACTATCTTAGATATTTCTCCAAAATATCTCTTTTACAATTCTTCACTTTCTCTGCTTCCTAGCCAATTTCAGTCCTGCTGAGAACAGTCAGAGAAACTGTCAAGTAAAAGTATAGCTGTTTCTTCTGCTCTTTAGGTGCATTTTAATCTCACCTTCTCTGCAGCTACAGTTTTGTCTAGCAATAGGAGTGCAAGAGTCTGGCTTCTTATTTAATAGATGGCAAGTAGGAGGAAAGGCTGAATGTTAGAGAATTTTTTTTGGGGGGGGGGTAGGCTGTACCACTGCTGTTGCTCTGAAAGCTGGCTCTATGTTTACATAGAGAAAAGGGTAAATTTGGGGCTAATTCTACCTTCAGGGGTTCTATTCAAGGTAGAATTTAATTACGTTGATTTGTCTCATAAGGACTGAAGAAACATTGGGTTGGTGACCATCCTTTTTTGATTTTTTTCCTTTACTCATCTTACTTTTCCCACTACCCATTTGATGCCATGAAGTTAAAATACAAAATATAAGTTAAAATATCAAGTTGGCAGCTGTTAAAAAAAATATTATCTGACACTCTATTGTTTGTTGAACATGGCACCTGTAGTCCTGAAAATACAGGTAGTCCTCGAGTTATGACAATAATTGAGCCCTGCATTTCTGTTGCTAAGCAAAACATTTGCAATTTTACACCCTTTCTTGCAACAGTTGTTAAGTGAATCACTGCAGTTGTTGAGTTATAAGTGAATCTGGTTTCCCCATTGACTTTGCTTATCAGAAGGTTGCAAAAGGTGATCATGTGACCCACAAATACTACAACTATCATAAATATGAGTCAGTTGCCAAGGCCCTGATTTTAATCACATGACCATGGGGATGTTGCAGTGGTCGTAAGTGTGAAAAATGGTCACAAGTCACTTTTTTCCAGTGCCGTTGTAATTTTGAACGGTCACTAAATGAACTGTTTTAAGTCAAAGACCACCTGTACTTTTGCAATGAGTAATTGGATTGTGGACTATATTTTTAAAGGGCAAACTGTTCTTCTCTATTCATGTCTTGTAGCCTAAGGTATCTCTTGGCAAAGAAAGTTGTTTCTTGAATCTTAAGGATGCCACAGAAGCAGCCTCATTGTATATGATTTCAGGAACTGATGAGTCTTGTTCCAATTTTCTTCTCTCTGTACAATCTAAGGACTGTCATGAGAATGGATGAATTGTGCCACTGCTTTATGCTTCTTTTGCACAGCTTTGTCATAAGATATCAAATTCTGAATGCAACATGCAGGGCTGTTATCATTCTTGTGTCAAAAATTGCATTGGAGAAGTGGCACAAAATCAAAACATTTCTGCAAGGAGGACTGAAGGGAAGAAATACAAAAAGAGAATAAAACAGAAGTTTGGTCACCTTGCTGTCAAACACTAGATCAAATAGTAATGATAATACAGGTTGTTACTATTGCTCCATCTCTTTTTAAGCATGCTCTCTGTTGGTGAAACCAGATTGTATGGTGTGTTGTTGTTGTTCTATATAATTCCAAGTATGTGTAACCTTTTCAAGTACTTTGCAAGCAAAAAAAAAGAGTGGAATTGGACATGGATGGCTAAATTTTTAAAGCACTATGTGGATGATAGAGAAATTCCATTATTACTAATAAGATTTATGGGTATATCAGTTACATACTGCTTTGAAAATTCCTTCCTTCCATTCACATTGTAAGTCTTGATGGAAAAAAAGAATAAATAAAACACCTATTTTTTAATTCAGTTTTTGCATTTATTATCTACAAGTTTCTTCTATATTGCAAAACTATATTGCAAATTACCAAATGGCTTCTGTTCCTAGTTTCCATTTCTGCTTATGTGTTTAAGAAACGAGAATCCAATTTTTTAAAAAAACACACACGTAGGATTGATTGGACTTTCCTTTTTTCACTGTTCTCATTAGGTGTTTCATTTATCTAATGACTGTCATGATGGATACATTGAAGGAAGAACTAATGTTCTTCTGTTCTCCCTACCTAGTGACAGAGAAAGTAGTAAGATCCAATCTGGGTTGGTCACCAGGACCAGAGCTTTACTCTTCTGAACTTTCAGATTCATACTAGAGCCCATCCTCAGGGAATTTCTCTCTACTTGAATATGTACTTTGGGCTATTCTGTGAGTCGTATTTATGTGGTGATTTCACACCAGCTTAGCAAGCACTTAGGAGCCAAGGACTTGGCAGCACAAGGAAACAACAGTCAATCTCCAGCCATCAACACATCAATCAACCAATAGAACAGAAGAGAATAACAGAGCTGGAAGGGACCTTGGAGGTCTTCAAGTCCAACCCCCTGCTCAGGCAGGAAACCCTATACCATTCAGACAAATGGTTGTCCAATCTCTTCTTAAAAACTTCCAATGTTGGAGCATTCACAACTTCTGGAGGCAAGTTGTTTCACTGATTAATTGTTCTACTGTGAGGAAATTCCACCTTAGTTCTAAGTTGCTTCTTCCCTTGATTAGTAACCATTCATTGTTTCTTGTCTTGACTTCAGGTACTTTGGAGAATAGCTTGACTCCCTTTTCTTTGTGGCAACCCCCAAGATATTGGAACACTGCTATCATGTCACCCCCTAATACTTCTTTTCATTAAACTAGACATATGTGATCTTGATTCTATCTCTCTGTTAATGCAGCTTAGGACTGTGTTGGCTTTTTTGGCAGCTGCAGCACATTGCTACTCATATTTAAGTGATTGTCCACTAGGACTTCAAGATCCCTCTCACAGATAGTACTATTGAGCCAGGTACCACCTATATTATATCTGTGCATTTGGTTTTTCTTGCCTAAATGTAGAACTTTTATATTTTTTTTCACCGTTGAATTTCATTTTGTTAGATAGCACCCAATGTTCAAGTCTGCCAATATCCTCCTGTATCTTAAGCCTATCTTTTTCAATGTTGGCTATTCCTGCCAGCTTGGTGTCGTCTACTAATGTGATGAGTTCCCCATCTATCCCCTCATTCAAATCATTGATGAAGATGTTGAAGAGTACTGGTCCTAAAACAGAGCCTTGGGGTAGGAAGGCAACACATTAATACAATTCATAGATTAGAGCAAAGCACATATTCAAGTAAAGAAAAGTTCCCTGGGGATGGGCTCCAGTACAAATCCAAAAGTTTGGATCAGTATACATCTGGATCCCATGGCCGACCCAGATTGGATCTTGTAATATTATCCTAGAACACTTATATTTGCTTTCATTCATGAGAGATAGCAGTGCATAGATGAGAGTCAAATGGAAAGGATTATTTTTCCAATTGCCTTTTATCTATCCCTACTTAATGCTTTGAAAGTTAAGACTGAACATCAAGCAGAATTCAGTTTAAATTTATCAGCACAAGTGAACACTGATATGTTTTAATATAAAATAAACTTAGTATGACATAAAATACATAGTAAAACAATTTGCAATCAGAACAATCTCCCATACGTAAACATAATTGATTTATAAGTCTGTATATATTTGCAGCTTTCCTTGCACTCACTTTATAGTTCAAACCATCATAATTAGTTCCGATGTTTCATTTTTAATTGTAGACATGGACTCTAAGGCCTCCTTTAGATTGACAACCTTTCTGTGTACTGATACAAAACTCCTTTTACTAACATTACATATAATTGTACTCTCATATAATTACTGTTTAACCGCTATCATCTGTGCCATACAAGTCTAATGTTTCTTACAATTGGTTCTGAAGCCCACAAAGATCATTCTAAGGCAAAAAGATGTTTATGACAAAATCTTTCAGACATTTGATTCTGTAGACCTTTTGGGTGGCTCCAAGCACCAAACAGTTGCACAGCTGGGAATTAGATTAATAGGGCAAAGCTATGTATGTTGCACAGTGATATAAAAGCATCCCAAAGCTATTCAGAAGGAATGCGGACTGGTGAATATACTAAAGGAATCTGCTGATGCTTAAAGGTCCTTGAGTCTTCAGAGACAGCCAAGTCAAGTGACTTCTGAACAGATGTCAGGATTTATAGGTTAAACAGACAAGACCAATTTTACTAGTTACCTTCCAGACTCCGAAACTGATCTCTGATCAGTTTTATTGAGCAGCAAAAACAGTTTGAAAAATAACAGCATCCATTTACTTCAGTCCTAATACTTAACAAAATAATTTTTAGCCATTTAGCAGCCATATATTGAGCAACATTTTCATCATTAAAACATTATTTATATAGTCTGCAATTACTTATAACTCCAATTATATTTCCTCCCCCCCTTTAGTGTTGTCTTATTAGTTCTTTTTAGAAAGATGTTTTGAACCCTTCATGTAAAACTGTTTTGTTATATAACTTACCGAGAGCCCTCCTTTCTATATTTATCTTTCTTACATCCTTTGGGTGGCCTTCAGAGCAGCCCCTCCCCCAGGCTTTTAGTCCATAGTCTTGGTATTAATTTTTATGGTGAGACCTTACTGTTTTAACATTATATATTCTACTTGCAGTCCTGGTTTTTAATTACTTTATAGGCCTTATGTGTTTCAATGCTATTACTGAAATGGATGTAATTTTTCCAGATTGTATTTTATGTTTGTCTATAATCGAAATACAGATTTTATTGAACTGCTTCATTTTGTTATCCATAAAAATAAAAAATCTAGTATCTGCTGAAGCACTTGGACAATGACAGATTTATCACTTTTCCTTTGAGATGATAAGTGTGTAATTTCTGCACTTGGTATATGCTGACAGTGCTGATCCTTAAAAAGATGGGGAGGGGAGGATCAGCTCTCGGTAACCATCTCTCTCAACACAATATGTAGCTGGCTACTCTGTTTACACAAGCAGATGGGTATGTCACTCCACATATTTCATTTAATACTTATTGATTGGCTGTTTATCCTTTACCAGGCACTTTTGTGTGAGAACAGTTTAGTGATGCCCCACAAAGCTCCAGTGACCTCTCTATGTGAAAGGACATGATCTCTTGTTTCCTGAGGATCTCCCTTTATTATTGCTTAGTGCCTCTACAGTTATGTAGCTAGTCGACAGTAGGAGCTGCTGAAATGAAATTCACTTTGACTGTCTTCATTGTGGTCTATTTAATTTCCCCTACCTCTTCCCAGCACAGGGGTAGCTCTTTTTATTACTGGATTTACTTACTCCAACATTATTAGGAAATTTCACTGGATAGCCATTTTGCCACTGTGGTATTTATATTTTTTAAAATGACTGACTGTCCTAGACAGGATGGAAGGTAAAGATGTCAGGCCTGGACTGGTTTCCCTACCCTGTGCTCAGCTGGCCTTTTATCCTGACCCCTAAGACCCTGCTATTCATTCTCTCTTGAGAAGGTCTTGTCAGTGATGATGAATTGTGTTCCTTCTGAACTTAGGCATAAATACCATGGAAGGTGAGGCCTCCAAATTTATTTCACTTCTGAGCTTTGCCGCATTTAAATCAAAAACGCCTCTGAAAAATTAACCCATTCTGTTTCTGCTTTTCAGTCCACAATTATTTGATCCCTTGCAAGCCATAAATGTGAATTTTAATAAAACTATTTAGTTTTATTAAACTATTTAGTATGTAATTGATTGTAACAAAGTGGTGTTGGTGACGACAATATCATTTTAAGTGATGATGGCTCTTGTGAGGTACTTGCAAGCTCAGTACATGGGCTCAGTAATTCAAAGACCATCTAATTACAATGGAGACAATAATTCTGACTTTAATTGTGCATCTTAATAATGAGGCATGAATCTCAAGCTGTAGATTTTGATATGCTGGAGGGTCAGTTCTTAGTTCTGTGAGTTTCCAAGCATAAATTATCAGACAGTTCTCAGGGGTCCAGGCTGTATGTATGCACATTGCTCTAATACAGAGAGACTTACTTAACTTCTCAGACTCAACTCTTTCCTATTTATGTTCCCAGGTGCTTCCTTCTAGGCAGGTAACAGTATGGGGAAAAGAACTGGGAGCAAATGTTACAACTATTGTCTCCTGCTACCCCACAAAGTATATCAGAGGGCTGATATATTTCGTGGGATAGCAGGAGACAATAGTTGTAACATTTCTGTAGTTGTAACTGTTCCACCCATTACCATTTTTATTTCTCATTCCCCTTGTAATATTGTTCTGCTACTCCTACTATTCTTCCATGCGTGCTCATTTGAGCCAGTTTGGTCTAATGGTTAAGGCACTAGGCTAGAAATTAGGAGAATGTGAGTTCTTGTCCTTCATTAGGCATGGAAGTCAGCTGGGTGAATCTGGGCCAGTCATGCCCTCTCAGCCCAAATCACCTCACAGGATTGTTGTTGTGTGGAAAATAGGAGGAGGAAGAATGTTAAGCATGCCGCCTTTTATTATTTACTATTTATATAAAGGAATTACAACATCTATAATAAAATAAAAATAATAACATGAATGCTATCTGCTGTCTCCTCTGGCTTGCCAGTGGAGTGCGTGTAAACAATAACAGCCAGCTGATATCTCATTCATATCATCGCTGTTCCTTCTCTGGATTTTGTGGTAAAAGGAAAAGAAAATAGCTGCTTATGCAGCAACCAGCCTTCAGAGCAACTGAGCAACCAAAAAAAGATGTTGTGAAGGCATACTTGTTTGCCTTGTTTGTACCGTGGTTTCAGGGGGGAGCAGTAATGCAGAAGAGCAGAAAGACAGGAAGTTCACCAACAGGAAACAACCCACGTTGTATCTCTGGGGAAAACACTGGAAAACTGTCTCCAGAGTATACTCTGAAGCAAAGGTTCAGCTTATATTGCAAAAGTCTGTGCAAGCCTGATATTAACACAGAGAGATGGGTGATACACCAATCCAGTTTGGGAGAAGATTACATGTAAAAGAAGCCAGAAGAGGAGCACTTAGCAAGGGAATTCCATAGTATTTTTTTGCAGCCCAGAATATGATCATCTTAGTACTGCAGAATGCATCTTTTATTCTCTGCTCAAGTTCATCAATCATAGGGATTTTGCCATGAAATCTGTCTTATGTACGTATAGGTACATATATATAAGTTATAAGTAATCTCATTTGTGGTTTTCTATGAGCAGCTTTCTGGGATTTAAATAAACGCATTGTAAATAAAGAAGCAAAATGGAATCCAGACAAATCACTTTAAGCAGAAAAGAGAAGAAAAAATGTAATTGTAATTTAAATTGAAACCAAGGGCAGTTCTAAATATGAAGTGTCGTGCGAACATCTAAGGATTCTAATTCTTGTCGATCAATTTTAGGAATATGAATAAATTTTGATTTTGTGTTGTTAAACAATCTCATCTAATAGGCACTCCTCTGAAATTTTGCAACATTCTAATTACACACACACACACACACACACACACAAATATTTCAAGGAGGAGGTTGTGTACAAAAAATATGCTACCACAGAAGAATTTGTGGCTAACTCTAGGGCCAATTCACACCATATCCAACGACAGTCTTGCTTTTGCTAGAAAATAGACAACAGCAGGTAAGTGAACTGCAATAATATAGAGAGAATACACTACTCACTTCTTTTAGAAAGGTAAAAGTAGTTCTTTCTTCATGTTTTCAAAAGGCTTAAAAATACTGTAAGATTACAAAAATCTGTGGGACACAGAATAGAATAGAACAAAATAAATGCAAGAATGGTACTGAAAAAATGTATGTCCCACTCTAACTTATTATTTTCTACTGTTTAAAACAATTGTAATATAGGCACATCTATTTTTCACATGTTGATTTCCTGATTTTTTTTACCCCCATAAACATAACAACCTTGTCATGAAGCAACTTTTGGTTAAAAGACAAAAGTTGGTGTTTTTTTTCCATAGTGCTATTGAAATATGTTAAATTTAACTCTGGATATGATAAAAAACAGAGATCATTCACTTCACAAGTTTAGGTTTGGCAACTCTTAGTTTTCTAGCATATGCCTGGTCTTGTTTATTCAGCGGTAAATCCATTTAGGGAAATTGATCACTAGCAAAGCATATACAATATAATATAATATTCTATTGCAATCTTGATAGACCAAAAGGAAAAAAAATAATTGTTCTGAATAAATTCTTCCTAGATGCAATTAATTTTAATGTCATAGTAAGAAATTTACACATATGAATATGTGTTGTCTAATATTTTTTACCGTTTGTGTAGTGATTCAAGAAATGTAAAATGTGTGTGGGTGTCTCTGTGTCTGAGAGGAGATGCCCATTTAAAGAGGTTATCTTTTCCCTCTCAACTTCAACAATAAATACCTTGTATGTTTATTTTTCCTGGCTTTCTGTGTCTTGCAGCAATGCATATGCTTGGGTTAAACTGGCAGCTACAACCAGCAGATGGACACACCTTTAACAATGGAATAAGGACAGGCTTGCCAGGTTCTGATGATGTAGCAACCGTGCCATCTGGAGGTAAAGGTGAGGATGCAGCTATATCTTTTGCTCTTGAAAAATCTCTGAAACCTAAAATCAATTGCTCCTGCATTCCAACTTAAATTTAAAATAATTACATTTTATTGGAACACATTAGAAATAGAAATCTAGTCATTTGAAGGATTTGATTGCAATAGTTCTTGGTTTTCCTGGTTGGGTAGTTTATTTTCAGGGCAAGTTTGGCTACAATCCTGCTTAATTGTAATAGTTTGGAAAAGAGCCTTATTTTGAATATTATCTTCCAACAAAGAGATTCAGAGGATTTTTTTCACATTAATCAAATCCAGTTACCTATGCCTCCTTTTAGAAGAAAGAGATTATGTCTTCCTTTCCTTCATCCCTGCGTGAAAACTAAGGAAAGCAGGGATTTTGCAAGAAAGCAGAATAATTGTATTTTAAATCAATCAGTACTTTTCAAATAAAACGGTAGGTTTTTTAATTTTATTTTTAAAACTGTTTAAGGACTTTTAAATAAATAGAAATATTATTAGTTGGGCCTACTGGTTAAGGCTCCAAGATAGAAACTAGGAGATTGAGTTTTTGTCCCGCCTAAGGCATGAAATGCCTGGATCAGTCATTCTCTCTCAACTTGAGACATCAGGTTTGGGTGACCATCTGATTAGCCAATACCTGTCTCAACCATTGGATCAACATTTGGTTGATTTTTTTAAAAAAGTGGATACTGCACTTGTGAGACAGAAGTTTCATTCACAGTGACCAAAGCTGAAAGACAAGTCATAGATTGAACTTCTGCATAAAGATACTTGAGCCTTTTTTAGAGGGGAAGAAAAAGAGAGGAAACAAATATTCAGCAAAGATGTGGATTTCAGACCTTGTGAATATAAATAATTTGTCCGTTTCACTAAGTAGCAGGGTAAATAAAGCCTTGGGAAAATATTATAGTGGAATCCATATGCCTCAATTGTGCAGTGGTAAAAAAACAACAACCCCTAGGTCCCAAAAGTGGAGGCATGGTAGCAGAAGAAAGTGTGAAATGTTCCTGATTTTTTTTCTTCTTGCTTCAATTTATTTAAGGCTAATATTATCAGGATAGTCGGTTTATAAGATGGCTTCTATCAAACTTTAGGCCCATTAGCTATTTCAGACTTTGCTTTCTTTGGCTAGGCGAAATGACCTATCATAACTGATAGAACCCAGGAGGAGAAAGTGCCCAGAAATTAATTTTGTAAAAATAATAATAGGGAGTCACACCCATATGTTTACCTTAGAAATATGTGTACTGCAATAAAGCTGATTTTTGCAGAGTGCCATGTAGAATGGAGCTATCCAGTTAGGTGTGCACATTTATCTATGAACTATCACATTGAATAACAGTAATTTAAAAACAGGAAATATGAATAAATATAATATGTAAATCTGTGTGTATGAATGTATCTCCAAGCATGCTGAAATCTGATTCACTTCAGAATCACAGCCATCATTTTTGCTTGAGTAAATTATATATTTACTCCCTTCGGACTGGCGTGAAACAGGAATTATATCTGACAGTACTCAGGAGACGGGTCATTTCTGCTATGGGACTTGCTCATCATTTCCCTGGAGGTGAGAATGGCCCACGTTTGGTAGCTCTGGGAGTACCTGAAATTGTGGCTATGCCAACAGGCTTGGGGATCTCAGGGAAACAAATGTGTTGAGATAGCTATAGGTTGAATATGTAACACCGAAGGTACTCTCTTCTAGTCCCTTTTAAATAAGACTGATGTCTTATTATACAATGTTTTCATGTTTGTTTTATTATTTGTTTTCATTGTATGTCACCCAGAATCATGTTCTGTGTGATGTATGGCTATATATAAGTCAGGAATAAACAAGCAAACTTTGGGGAGAGAAAATATCTCAGATAGGAAAGTAATTTTGCATTACATATGTGTTTGTATTTCTCTGTATAACCTAGGAAGTTCTGGTTAGAGAAAATGTTAATGCACCTATAAGAAGCAGAGAGGAAAATATAAAGAACCAACCACACTGACCTTTGTTTTAATTGATGGTTCACATCTTCCTGTGGTTTACAGTCTTGACAAGTCTTGGCACTACTATCACTATGCAGATATCTGTAAAATATTAAGAAATGATTTCTAAATGTGGTTCCCAAGTTTGAAAAGGTTAAAACTACAGGTTTACAAATAACCGGAATAGAATAATCAGCAGGAAGAGAGCATATTTTCAAAAATATAGTTAAAGCTCATTTTTAGGTTAATTATTTTAAAATGATTATTTTAAAAATGTCTCCTTTTTGTTGTGGTTTCTGTAAATCCATAAGGCTTCATAAATGGATCAGATGACAGCAGGCAACATACATTGGCAACATCCACAGGAAACCTTTCAAGTTCACAGTTTTTATGCCAAGATCATTTAATTTCTAAAAATGTCCAGCATTTCACACATATCATTTTCCTATAAAACTGTTAACATGCTATCTTCAATTTATGTTGAAAATAATCAGAAAGGTATTATAAAACATAAATGTAAATGTAAGATGCAAGCATCTAGAGAATAGGCAAAGAAAATACTGAATGATTTGTTTTTAAGTGTCACACCTAAGCATGGTTTATTTTATATAAAATTTGATAAATAAACTGGATTCACATTATGTACTAATCTATAATCAAATCAACATTATGGCTGGGTGTGAGCCTTTCTCCTCCTGTTTTATGATACATAAAATAAAAACCCACATTTCAAATCCTGTAAATCTACTTCAATTACCAACTCGCTAAATTTAGTCCTGTTTTTAGATTACTTTCAATCAATATACACAATATTTTGTGGGATGGTTCACCTTATTAAATGATTTACTGAGTACATTACATTTTGGAGTACATAAAAATGCAGAGCAAAATATGAATTCCTATGGACTGAAAAGTGATCAGGCTTCTGAATTTTTGAGCACTATGCTTTGAAGATAGTTATAACAAAACTACAGTTACTAATCCATATTATATTAGTATATTACTCTTGGCTTGCAAAGACTATATATTTTCTTTATTCATGTTGCATTAACTTACATTATATAGCATACTTACTACTAATTGCTATTCATAACCTCAAGCAGGAAGAAAATATGTTGACAAGTTAGCATTTTATAGTATGTGTTTCAAATTGGACTGGACTGGACTGGACTAGACTAGACTAGACTAGACTAGACTAGACTAGACTAGACTAGACTAGACTAGACTTTCAAGGTACCTAAGAGATTTTCTAGTCCAACTCCCTGTTTGAGCAGGAGACCCTATCATATCAGACAAATAGCTGTCCAGTCTCTTTTTGAAAACCTCTAATGATGGAGCACCCACAACTTTTTAAGGCAAGCTATTCCATTGGTTGATTGCTCTCCCCATTAGGAAATTTCTCCTTAGTTCTAGATTGTTTGGGTGTTTGGTTAGTTTCCATCTATTGTTTCTTGGCTTGCCTTTTGGAAAATAGTGATCCTTTCATAAGAGCTCCTCGAGTATTGGAATACTGCTATCATGTCTCCCCTAGTCCTTCTTTTCTCTAGACTAGACATAGCCGGTTCCTGCAATCATTCTTCATATGTTTCAGCTTCCAGATCCCTAATCATTCTTGTTGCTCTTTCCTGCAATCTTTTCGGAATCTCAACATCTTTTTATATTGTTATGACCAAAACTAGATGCAATATTCCAAATTTGGTCTTACTAAGGCTTTGTAAGACTGTACAAGCACTTCACATGAGCTTAATTCTATCCCTGTATTAATTGCAACCTAAGATTGAATTTGATTTTTGGAGAACTGCTGCACACTGTTGGCTCATATTTAAGTGCTTGTCCACTAGGATTCCAAGATTCTTCTCAAAGTTACTGGTATTAAGTTAAGTTTCACATAGTCTGTACCAATACAGCTGATTTTTCTTGCCTAAGTGTAAAATCTTATTTTTAGTTATGTTGAATTTAATTTTGTTAATAGGACCCAGTGTTCAAAACTAGCATACCCTGTGCTTACTGCAGAAGTTTCTGAAATATTTCTGACAATATTCATCCTCTTAAAAAAATCTGTAAAGGTTTCTTATGGATATTGAGAGCATATTATATGGAGGCATATATAATTTTTAAGTCTCACTTGGTAACCTATTTTCTTTATCATTGATGGTCTACAGATGTGTACATATCAACCTGCAGGATTTTCAGCCAATAATCTTAGTGGTTTTGGAATTCAGAGATTTAAGAGTTACATATGGAAGACACTCGAGTTGAGAAGGCTGTCCCTTTTTAGAAAATAGATTAAAAATGCTTTCAATAAATATTATTTATTGAGAAGCTGAGGTGGTGCAGTGGTTAGAGTACAGTACTTCAGGCTACTTCTGCTGACTGCTGGCTGGCTGCAATTTGGCAGTTCGAATCTCACCAGGCTCAAGGTTGACTCATCCTTCCAAGGTCAGTAAAATGAGGACCCAGATTGTTGGGGGCAATATGCTGACTCTGTAAATTGCTTAGAGAGGGCTGTAAAAGCACTTTGAAGCGGTATATAAGTCTAAGTGCTATTGCTACTGCTATTAATAATTTGGCCTTAATTTCCAGGAATATTTTTTTTTTCTGTTTGATATTGCAAGATGTTATGTCAGACAGTTTATTTATTTTGTTCTGCAGAATTGTGTCTTGATGACTATAATATAATATTCTCTATGCTCTAGTAGTTTTCTCCAAAACAAAGTGGTATCCCTTATTTTTATGAAGAAAGTCAAGTGTTATCTATAGTAGGGCAGTGCTAGTTTCTGATTACAGCTCGTTGATTGCAATTAATTAATTTGATTGTCTTTGCAATCTAATTATCCCTAACAATGTATTTTGCATCAGCTAAAACTGAATAGACAAAATTAGTCTGTTGTTGCCAACTTCTTTTTATTTTTTACAAATGTATGCCTTTGTGTTATTTCTTTTTCCACACTTATTGGTAATAGCTATGTTGTTTTTAATTTTCATAGCAATACCACTATAACTGGAAACTCTTGGATTCAGCAAATAAGAAATCAGTTTGTTGTTCCAGAAAAAGAGACATGGGGGACTAGGTAGGCTATGTGGAAAACGAGAAAGATTAAAGTAATGAGGGGTGAATATAATTCAAAAGAATATTCTCTTAGAGAACAAGGATGAGAAGAAAGTAGCTGGAGAGGAAATCAGAAATGCATCTGAAGGAAAGCAGAGGAGAGAGAGATTGTCCTGTTTTGGTTCTTTTTGGTATAAGACAGGAGTCTCCAAACTTGGCAACTTTAAGACTTGTGGACTTTAATCCCAGAATTCCTCAGCTGGCCAGCCAGTCTTAAAGTTGCCAAGTTTGGAGAGCCCTGGTATAAGAGAAAGGCAGGCTTTCAATATTCGATTATACTGTGCAACAACAGAGTGCAACAAGCCTTGTGGAGTTAATTTTCTGTCCAGGCTTATCTCGAAGGGCTGATAAGAAATAAACTAAGAGTTAAGTCTATATGAAATACCATTGTAAGCCTATTAAATGCCTATAATGATTGCTATCATGAGTTCCTATGAAAAGAAAACATTACTTGTTGCATCCTTGGCTCTGTTCCACAATGACTAAATTAGTTGGCCTGACTAAGATATACTTATGTTGTTTCGGCTTATGCTGTGTGATATGTGTGTGTGTGTATATTATATATATTAATGCAATGGGAAGATACAAATGAAGGCCTTTGGCCTCTTCCCCTCTTAATTTAGTCTGGCATGCATAGGAAATGCACTTTGCATTGCACGCTGCAAAACAATAATTTGTACAATGTAAATAAAAATCATCTAAAAGGAATAATGGAGGTCCTTTTTTACTTACAGGTGACTAAATACATGCTTGAGTTCAAAATGTTTTCCCAGATAGGAAGAAATACTCATTCCAAATCTCCTTCATATAACATGAAAACAAAATGACAACTGCAAGGTGCTTTTAGTAAAGCAAACTTCAAGCAACTTGTAGCATTTTGAAATTGTGCCACAAGGATATTATACCATAGTACTGAGCTTCCCTTTTTATTTGGAGCCTTTCATTTTCGCTTTTAGCTATTTTGGAATGTTATTAACATATCCTCAGCCTGTGTGCTGATGAAGCCAGTTGGAACTTCTAAAGTGTTTCAAGTAGCATCATAAAATGGCTGTTATGGAGATCTGATCTGTCATAAAACTGGGGAGAGGGAAGAGAAGTAGGCTTAAAACATCATCAGCAAAGAGGAGAGCTGGTAAGGCTAAAGGAGAATAGACTTTCCAGTTAATCTAGTTATAGTGAAAGGTGATGTCTAGTCCTTCATTAGCCATGAGTGCTGACAGACAGACAGACAGACGGACGGACGATGGATGGATGGATGGATGGAGAGGGAGGGAGGGAATGAAGGGAGGGGAGAGGCAGAGGCAGAGGCAGAGACAGAGACCGAGACCAGAAAGATATGATCTCTAAAAGAAGCTCAGGATCTAAGACCCTGAGAAACAAATTTAGGGATGAGTGAAAGGATGGCAAGAATTTTAATAAGGTCTAGAAAAACTTTTTCTACCTATTGTAAATGTAAATCTCTAGATTCATTCAAATAGGTTTTTTGTTTTGCTTTTGTGTTCGCAATGGGAAACATTTTCGTATGAGACAGAATGAACTGTCTACCTAGGGAGAAAGGTTAGTAATGTGCCAGTGTATTTCTTACACAACTAGACAAGGGATAGAACTGATGGCAGAAGATGCAGAGCTGAACTGAGGATAAGTGAAAACTACATAGAACTTGATGATGGGCTGTAGTGGCCTGATGCTAGCGCTGCCCATCCCAGCATTGAAACTGTATATAGAGCAAATTAAAGGTTGAAATAGACTGATTTTCAAATCATCCCATTTTAAGCATGAGTGCTTAGTGATATGCAGGTGCAGGCCTTTTTTAAAAACCTCATGAGTTGCTCATTCCCACTTATATGACTCATCCAGAAATTGCTAATTTAAAGGGAGAAAGAACTATACCACTAAATCATCACATTTAGGAAATTGAAATTTATTTACATTAGCAGTGATTAAACTTATATGTTTCCCCCTACAAATATTTCCTATTTACTTAGCAATGTTAGAGATAGTGATTAATCATTTGCAACACCTGCTGTGCCTATTTTGAGATGTCATGATTCAAGGATATCATCTCCAGAGGCTTCAACCATTTTATTTCTTGCTATGCTTCAGAATCTTTGCATTCTATGAACAGAATGCAAACTGATATCTATCTAGGTCTATATCATACAGTATATAAAACTATTTTATTTCTTCCTCTGTCACCACCATTGTGTACTGTGATGTAATGGTTTTTTTTTAATTACTACAAAGTAAACAAAGACTCTAACTGGTCAAAGTCAGCAGAACTTCTAGGGTTCTCAGCTTGACACAGATTGGGTTATTTACTTGGTTTGAACCTGGCACAGTTCACTATGGATAGATGAGAATCTTTATCATATACTAGAAATGAAGCCATTAAAAAAATCAAACAGATTTTCCATCTGTCAGAGTAAGAATGGAAATTCTCTCTTACATCCTCAACAGTTTAAATATGCTGTCTCCTCTTCCTGTCATGTTTCAGTAGCCTCTTTGCTGTATGTTTCCTAACCTTGAAACTGTCTATTTATACAATTAACTCACTTGTCCTAAGAACTGCTGACTATTTACTTGACTCTCACAAAGATTCCTCTAGACCAGCTTGACTCTGGTTACAACATAGGCAACTCAATGCCTTTTTAAGCATGTCCATTGCTTTCTTCCAGGATGCTTTGGGACCTTGTATCTAGAATACAAGCCCTGGCAGATTATGTCAAAGATGTCCGTTGGGATAAAAAAGTAAAATTGGTGTGGTAATGACATGATTGAAGTGTCATCTCTTTGTAATAAAACAGAAAGAACCAGGGCTTCAATTATGTGGTTGCACCCACCGTTTTGACACTCCCTTCTTTTGTAGGCATTATTTATGAGGTTTTATTTGGTTCTGTTTAGCTAAGTTGTTAAATTACAGTACAGTGAAATTGAGATTTGTAAATTGATCTATCAAACATTTTTTTGTAATATATTGGACAAACTGAAATATATTTTCTAATTAATACTTCTAGCGAACTGGATAATTTCATTGTCATATTTTTTTTTTATTTTTTTTTACATTTATATACCGCCCCATTCCGAAGACTCGGGGCGGTTTACAGCTTGTAAGCAATACTCTTACATCAGT
>JANHFL010001762.1:168788-181464 GCA_032468155.1 Oxyrhabdium leporinum | reverse complement strand
GATGGATGGATGGATGGATGGATGGATGGATGGATGGATGGATGGATGGATGGATGGATGGATGGATGGATGGATAATAGGCAGTCAGACAGACAGACAGACAGATCTATCTATGTCTCCTATCATGTCTTCTGGACAGCTTCCATAAATCTGGAATATACAATATAAACATTAATAACACTTAGATTTATATACCACTTCATAGTGCTTTGCAGTTCTCTCTGAATGGTTTATAATGTCAGCATATTTCCCCCAACAATATGGCTTCTCATTTTAGTGACCTCGGAAGGCTGGAAGCTTGAGTCAGCTTTGAGCCCAACAGGGTTGAACTCCTTACAGTGAGCAGAATTAGCTTGTAATACTGCATTCTAACCATTGTGCCACCATGGCTCCGCCTGTATTATAAAATAATACAAATAAATAAACTGAAATATCTTTAATATATGGCATATAAATTATTAAACCAATATTATAAGGCATACATTATTCATGAGGCCAATAGAAATAAGATCATATTACATTTATTTTGGTCGCAGGGGAAAGACATACAAATATGCAATATATTTGTATACCGCAGTAACGGATTGACCTGCTGCTGTCTTGGGAATTGGGATGATTGTGGTGAGAATGCAAGCTAAGAAAGTAAAGGAGAACAAATGGGAATGTATCTGAATTGTATTTGTGTGAATAAGAAAGGACAAAATGTACTTGGGCCCTAATTATTGTCCCTATAATTAATACTTCATATGTCTTGGTATGGTTCTCCACAATAAGTGATCCTCCTGTTAAATTTTTGAGATATCTGGATATCTTCATCTGATCATTAGTTAAGGGATTATGGAAGCTTAGAAAAGGTGCACATAGCACTACACATCTGGTAGGCAAGCTTCTTGTACTCAATTGTTATTTAGGTGTCCTGGAGTTGGATGCCTGGTGACGGTATACAGTACAGTAATTTGTCGTATGTCCAAAGACAGTCAAGTAATTTCTTTGATCCCATGATCCATCTGATCTGTTTTCTTTCACTGCTAGTTCTTTAAACCTACCAAGCCTTCTGTTTTCTCTCCACTTGTATCACATGCCCAAAGTAGGTTTCTTTATTTGATCCAAGATTGAATGGTTGTTCTTCAGCTTGGTAGTAACAGACAGATCTATAATTCATTTTTTTTCCTTCTCAAATTTGTATTAATGTCAAGGTTTCATAATTGCTTATGACTCTTCTCACACTACATTCAAGTCATGCAGTTGAACAGATTGGCAGAAAGTAAAAGTTACACACAAATATATAAAAGAATGTGTTATTATTGGTGTCCTTTTTGGCCTTCACAAAGCAAAAATCTAGGAATTCAATGAAATATAAGTATCAAATGTTCTGTTTTTGTTTTAATGTTTCTATATTACTATTTCATGATAGTTTTACTATGCAGTACATCAGCCAAAGGTATTGTCTAGGGAACAGCCAAAAGATTTCAAATAAAAATTTGATAAAAGATAATAAACCCAATATGATAAACAATACATTTAGTTTCTTAATATTTAGTTTCTTCATATTTGGTAGAAGAAAATTTAACTGTCTTTAAGTGTATTTCCTTTCATCTGTATTCATTTCTTTTTATATTTTGAATGCTTACACACTTGCTTGGTATTTGACACAGGCTGAATACAAGCCATTGAAATTATTCCTTTACTTTCCCTTGTGGATTTATTTTCATGTTCTGTTCACATTAGAATGGTGAAAAGAGGGTAAGGAGCTTTTAATGTGCTTAGCTGACTCTCCACTCTTATTATGTTTGATCAGTAAAGAGCAGCACTGGAAATAAAAATGGGAAGGAAGCTGTATGTAAGATTTTAAATGCCCCAGGGAACAAGTTTATAGCTTTTTAAGAAGAAGATTGTCATTCTTACATTGATAAAATTCTACTAGAAGCAGTTTGCTTTCATTATTACTTTTTAAAGCATAGGTTGGTAAATTTAGTCTTAATAACTACTATGCACTTTGCATTGACATATAGGTTTGCCACCCAGTTTCATCTTAAATAGGAGTGCTAAAAATAAATCTATTTGATTCTGACTGTCCTATGGTTTTATTGGCTCTTGTCTTCCAGGACCATGGGCCACTAGAAACAATAGCATTGACAGTGGGGAGGCAGAGGTCGGACGGAGGGTCACTCAAGAAGTGCCACAAGGAGTATTCTGGCGAGCACAAATTCACATTGCACAGCCACAGTTCCTGAAATTCAATATCTCTTTAGGGAAGGATGCGCTTTTTGCTGTCTATATAAGAAGAGGACTTCCACCATCCCATGTACAGGTATTGTACTAAGATGCTTAAAAGACCAAAAGAAGATAATGATGATGAAAAAATGGGAATTGTTTTGTAACTGCTGTAACTTTTTATCTGAGTATTGTTACTTGTCCTATGTTTAGCAAAGATTCTATGCCTCCATTACATTGAGGGCCATTTCTAGGACTGAGAACATCCACATGTAGTAATATCACAATCACTTCTTTCTCTCTTAGCTTTCTCCCATTTAGTGTCCCTTAGATCTTTTGGAACATTGGGTAGGACAATAAGGCCTAGAATTCCCATGCTTGTCTGGTAATTGCTATCCCGCAACAACTGGTAGGTGATGAGTTGGAGAAGAAACCTAACCAGAAAGTGAAAATGGGGGGAAAGGGGGGGGGGAAACACCATTGAAGAATGCAACCTCTCATAATATTTATTTCAGGTTTAAAGGGGCTTTTGTGAAATATGTGAGGCATTATCTGCTTTGCTTTGCCATATGTACATTTGTAATCATATTCTTAGAGATGCAAGTTTAAATTTGGGAGGATGTTCTACATTTGGAGAGAAAATTACCAGATTATCACCCAATTCTATCCTATTAGTCTAGTTAAAATGCAAAGAATACATAACATAAATTCTACCTGGGATTTGATTTTATTCCTGCATTTGTTATTCAAATCCACAAATCATTGCTTAAGTTTACTTCTAATGATAGTCTTGCACTGCAGGAGTCCGCAGCCCTGGCTTTTCCCAAACAAAACAATCTTTCTTTTATTCTGGCTTCAGTTAATAATATTCACCTATTTCAATATGCCCAGAAAATATGCACTAGCTTTCTGAGCAGCTATAAACCTTGACAACAGGATAACGCTACGTGGCAGCATCTATTGATTACTTAATGTGCTGCTAGGAACAGCCTGTTCTATCCCAGAATAAAAGCAGCATTAAATGCTTTTCTATATGTCTTGCGAGATTTATATTCATAATCTGGAATTGACATTAGGTAGCGTCCTAAAGTTAAAAATGAACATGCCATGTTCCCACAGTTTAAAATTTTGATTTGGCAAAGGAAGGTAAAGCTTGACAGTTCCTCGCTGATTAATGCGGATAAGCCAAAGCAAGTTAAAAATCCTTTGAGGGAACAAGTCAATAATCAGAAAATTAGGTACATGATTAACCTGAGAATATGAAGACACAGTTCCTGTCTGAAAACCCCAATGAGTTTGAAGCTTCTCCGTAACTCTTTAGCAAATATTTCAAGTGCCTAGTCAGTCAAATTGATGGACCTGGGGGCCTGTTTAGGAATAGTTCTGTGGATAGGGAATGATGTATCAAAAGGATAGCAACCCTTCAGAAATGCTACCTTGTGTGACATATTAAAAGCTAAAAAAAAAAAAGATTGAAAGCTCTGTGAGTTACAGTATTATCTGGAGATAAAATACCTAATATGCTTTGGTAAATTACTCTTAAGCTTGTTTCACTTTTTATATGTTGAACTGAAAATTAGTTGAATGTTTAGATGCCTGAGAACTCTGCCTCTATTATACATTCATGTCCAAGCAAAGACAAGTATGTTCATCAACAAAATAGTCCAAATGAAAAAGAGTAGAAAATCTGATAAAAATTAATA
Source organism: Oxyrhabdium leporinum (assembly GCA_032468155.1). Classification (NCBI taxonomy): domain Eukaryota; kingdom Metazoa; phylum Chordata; class Lepidosauria; order Squamata; family Cyclocoridae; genus Oxyrhabdium; species Oxyrhabdium leporinum. The sequence goes on along the minus strand of JANHFL010001762.1, from coordinate 177,547 downwards.
CAAAAATGTATTAGTAGTGCCTAGTCAACATAATATCCTTAATCTGGCTTTCCTATATAATGTTACATTCAAGGAGATGGAACTACTGTAGAGTACATCTTTGCCAAAGTAAGCTGCTCTTTCTATTATCCTAATTATAAATAAAGACTAAGGGAAAAGAGGATGAACCAGAAGTGTTTGCTTTATAAACTTATTGAGATTTTAATATATCAATTTAGCTGTAAATTACACTCAGTTTCATTGGCATTATTAATGCAATCTCTTATCATATGACAGAGTTTTAACTTCCATAATGCAAAACAAGGGTTAAATGTAAATTTGTTTAGGTTGTCATGTTAAGTGTCAAATGACTGGTGGATGGGCACTTCAGTATATAATCTTCAGATCAGATATTTATGATTAAAATCATGTACTTATTTAAAATTACTTGGCAGAAATTTATATTGTTTACAGGAATGAGTTCCCTTAAAAGTGTACTATGTTCCCATTGTAAACTTAGATGCCGGAATTAAAAAGAACTTACATATTGTTATTTAGATTTAACTAGTCCCCTTCAATCTACTTTGTAACTCCAAAAACTACTGAACAAAAACTACTGAACTCTCACGGAAGTAGTACAACACATCCGGAAGTAGTACACACATCTGGAAATGGGTGAACTAAACTTGTCCTCCATTAACAGCAGAGCAAATTTATAAAGTTAAAACAGTATGTTTGTCATTAGAGAGAAGAAAGGAAGACAATTTCTGCATAATAGAATAATGAAGAGTATTGGCAAAAAAGAAAATAGGATATGCTCAGAAGTGATAAATGCTTTTACTAAACAAAAACAAGAATTATAACTATTCTTTAGAGATGTGATATCAGGGTGGGCTGCTGGGGGTTCACAGGGGTTCGGGCAAACCCTTAGCGAAGATTCTGCAGGGTTTGCCAAACTCCCAAATCCCACTCCTGGCTGGCCCCGCCCATCTCTCCCCTCCCAGGAGTCTCCATGCAGGTCTCCGTTTTGGATGCAGGTAAGTGCAGGGCATGTGCGGAGTCTTGGGGAGGGAGAAAAATGGACCTGTTTCCAGCCTCCAGAGAGCCTATGGAGCCCGGGGAGGCCGTTTTCGCCCTCCCGGAGGCCCAAGAAAAGGCTTGTCTAGGCCATGCCCACCATGCCCATGCCCACCCAGCAACTGGGCAGGGAATCTGTTGCTGAAATTTTTGAAGCCCACCCCTGTGTGACATACCTTCAAAGAAAGCAACAACAACAAAAACAAAATAAATTATATAAAATATATTATATTTTATTTGTCCTCTCATTTTAAGAGTTTACCTGGGACTCGCAATATCTCAGAGTAAAATATATTTCATTGCATCTTGAAAAGTTTGAGATGCTTGTTAGTGACTTGAATTATCTTAAAACACTACATCGTATGCCACATTTATAAATTACTGTTTGACACCAATTCCACAAATGCCTGAGAAATTAAATAGTAGTACAGCCTATTAAGTGTGGCATGAAAAAGACATAAACATAGAAAATGCAAACTCCAATAATGTATAGATAAATTACTCATCCTTTAATAGAAAATGGAGCATACAGCTTGAGAGTCTGAGAATTCTAGGTTTGATTGTACAGTAGAACCTCTGGTCATAAACACTTCTGACAACGACCAAATTGGGTTCTGACCAAAAAATTCACTTTTTTTTTTCACAGCCGATTACCGCTTCTGTGCCATTTTTTTTTTGTAAGTGCCAAATTTCCAAAATTAGGTTCGGGTCATGACCAAAGTTATGGAATGAATTATGGTCGAGACCAAAGGTTCTACTGTACTTGCTTCTATGATAAGAGCAGCTGCTCATGAGGGGTTCTAGACACATGACAGTGATATAAACAGTCATAAGAGTAGCTACTGATTACTCTCTCCATCTTCTTTCCCCTCTTATCCTATTCCTCCTACCACCAATGACGCAAAATACATTTTAGGAACAAGTCAAAGATGTAAAATAAAGGGAAATTGAGTTTTTAATATCTCAAGGGTGTTAACATATTTTTATAATCAAATAAAAGCAATTGGGAAATTTAACTAGATATATTTATGTCCTCTGAAAAAGATGATAACTTACCTTATCTAACGCCCCCACACCCTGGCTCCCTTCATGAGCATTGCTACAAGCTAGATGAAAGGAAGTCTAATGCCACAAAAAGTCTTAAGGCTTAACAACTCAGTAAGCACATTAAAGATGTTTACATGGTGTTGAATTATATACCGAAAATTTCCATCAGTTTATAAAGAATTTTGGATTTGGAGTAAACTTGGAAATTTGTTTGATTAGAAAGAAAATACCACTTAAAATCTTGAGAGTAAAGATGATAGATAGACAGACAGGCAGGCAGGCAGGCAGATTTTTAAAAAGTCCTTCCAAAATAATGGAAGAGACTTCATTAATTTAAATCAATTTCTAGCTCTAATTTCATCATCTTGTAGCTTTATATATAATTTCATTTTTTAACAAGAAAACTTACCTTTTCGTTTCTAGCATGTGATATTTTTTACTACAGATACACTTTTACTGAAGAGTTGTAGGAAATTGGATAAAAAGGAATAAAGTCACCCTCCCCAAGCCAAATTTGAATGAAACTTTCTTTTTGAATTTAAGATGTAAGAACTGATTAGCAATATATTCAAAGATCTAGTCTCCATGTCAATAGAGCATGCAGCTTGTTTCTGATTTCAGAGATGAAATTACAGTATTTCACTGTGTGGTCCACATCTCTCACTTTTATCCATTTATGCCTGGCTTTAGGGGGAAAGTGACATTTTCACCAAGAACATTTTGCTAAAACAGTTCATTATAAAATGCATTTTATCAGAAGTTCAATAGAATAGAACAGAGAAATGTAAAGTAATGAGCCAGCTAGACAGGTGGTGAAGCAAAATCAGACCTTGAATTCTGTCTGTAGCTGGTTTACTTTAACAATAAAGACAAAGCACCTTTTTACTGAATTCATTAGCTAAAGTTTATACATCACCTCAAGGGATAAAAATTCAGCTCATCCCTACTTTTTGATGTTGTTATTCTCCTTCCCTATAATAAATAAAGCAACTGAAAGTTCAAAATATTTCCACTTAGCATTGGATACATTGCAAGAATATTTTTTTAATGTTTAATAAACTGGTGCATTCAATACTATAATATTTGAAGAAGAAATTTTAAAAAGCACATAAGGTAGAAAGAGAGTTTGGCGCTTACTTAGAGGGCATCTAGTTTTCATGTAAGGTTCATATGTAGAGCCATAGGCTTTAAAAAAAATAGAGGTCATGCATTGTAATTGCAAGTCAGGATTAGCCTATCCAATGATTTGTTTCCTATGTTTGAGCCTAGCAATAAAGCAAAGCAGTTTTTATGCTAAACTGTTTACCGAATATATAAAGGGAAAGGATTTCCCGTCAGTCATGTCTAACTCTAGGGCACAATGCTCATCTCCTTTTCTTGGCCAAGGGAGCCAATGTTGTCCAAAGACAATTTCCATGGTTATATGGCCAGCGTGGCTATACACCAAGGGAAGAACGCCGTTACCTTCACACCAAAGTGATACCTACTAATCTACTTGTATTTGCATGCTTCCAAACTATCAGGTGGACAGGAGCTGGGCAAGTAATGTGAGCTCACCCTGTTGCGTGGAGCTCGGGTCTCAAACTTGGGCTGTCAGCTCTCCAGCTGACAAGCTCAGCGTCTTTAACTTTTGAGCCATCATGCCCCTACCCAAATATATAACAGCATGTAAATCTTGTTTTCCTTTTGTCACTTTTGTCTAAGGCAAAGCTATGAAGAATTTCTCTACTAACCAAGTCAAGAAGAAGCATGTTCTTTCTGAAAATACTAACACTGGATATTTTCTATTTGTAATCATTTGTAGTGTTCTTTTTCATCTTCTGTATTTTTTTCATACCAGAAAAATTGGCTACAGAAAGATTAACTACTCTTGAATGAATGAAACCCTGTATTGTTCAGGGTTGATTCAAAAAGTGGTAGTAGGCTGATATCCATTCAGAGGCAAAGCTAGTATCCAGTCATTATAAACTCTACCTTTATCAGGTATTAAGCATTATAAAAACAAAGTATCACAAATAAAATAAAAGTAGGGCCAGGTACATTTATTACCACAAATGAGTTAGAGACATGAGCTAAGTTTGTAAATTCATATTTATTTTGGTATATATGTTTCCTAATGTATACCTGTTTCCCATTTTTTTTCTATGTGAATTTTTCACTAATATTAGTGAAAACATTAGCTTGCTTGCTTGCTTGCTTGCTTTCTTTCTTTCTTTCTTTCTTTCTTTCTTTCTTTCTTTCTTTCTTTCTTTCTTTCTTCCTTCCCTTCCTTCCTCTGTCCTTTTCTTCCTCTATCCTTTCTCCCACCCTTCCTTCTTTCCCTCCTTCCTTCCTTCTTGCCTGCCTGCCTGCCTGCCAGTCTTCCTGCCCTCCTTCATTCCTTCACTCACCCCTTTCTCTCTTTCTCTCTTCCTTCCTTCTAGCCTTCCTGCCCTCTCTTCCTTCCTGCCTTCCTGCCCTCCCTCTCATTTCATTTTTTTCTACCTTAGCGCCCTACAGTTAAGGTGGAGTATATCTTCCACACCACACAACGCAAAACTAGTGATTGTAAATATCCTGGATAAAAAAAGGCAGCATACCATATTAAGCAACCTAAATCAATGTTATGAAGCTATCGGTTTGGGTTCAAACTCTGGCATAAGAGGGTTGTTTTAATGGTGTCTGGTTTTTTTTTAATGGCCAGAAGGATTGGGCTGCACAGATGTTCTTATCAGAATAGAAAATTCAGTTCTGCCCTGTCCAGCAGAGCATGTGAAAGGAATCAGTTGTGGACATGATTGGACTTTCCATAAGGCGATGAGGATCAGATCTCCCCTGCAGAAATCAGAGGGGTTTTTTTCTCTGATCTTGGAGGTGAGCCAATGATCCACCTTACCCTCCTCTTGGGGCAATGCATAAACCTGTTGGGAGGTTGTGTGCGTCTCTCTTATCTTTCTGCATGGAGGAAGAAGCAGCAGACCATCTCAACATCCTTATCCAGAACTGAGCTGCACCGTTTTTCCAGCCACGAAAACAGATTGAAGACACCAAGCTAAGCAGAACGTCAATAAATCTTCCCTTCAACTCTTCACGGCCCTCCACCCAAATGTTTCGCTCCCCATCTTTTCAGTGCTGCTGCTTTAAATAATCCCTTAAACTATGTTGTATTTTCCATTTAGCAGACATCTGTTTAAACATGTGTTCTCCGGAATGGGAATGAATCACGTTGCATGGATTATATATTTGTATTTCATTTCGTCATTGGCCCACATTAGTTTTAAAGGCAACAAGACTTTGCACGGCCATTTAACAACACTCCTCTTGCTGTTCCCCACTGTGGATCCTGTGTCTGATATGTAAAAAAACTGGCTTGGCTTACGAAGGAGAAGTAACAGCTTAGCCCAGGGACAGAATATCTGATGTGTATGCAAAAAGTTCCAAATCTGGACTCCGGTAACTGCATCGGAGGTTGGAGAAGCTTCTATCATTTTTAACCTGGAAAACGGACGATGATCATATTTCAACCCATGATCTGAGTTGGCGTCTTCCTCCAGTCTTCTCACTTTTTCCTGTCCACCACTATGCGGAACTTAAGTTGGAAGAATACAGAATAGAATACAGAATGCAAAAATAATAGAGTTGGAAGGGGCCTTGGAGGTCTTCTAGTCTAATCCTCAGCTCAAGCAGGGGAGACCCTCTATCATTCTCCAGACCAATGGCTGTCCAGTCTCTTCTTAAAAACTTCCAGTGATGGAGCATTCACAACTTTAGGAATTCTCACCATTAGGAAGTTTCTCCTTACCTCTTGCTTGATTCTCCCCTTGATTAGATTCCATCTCTTGCTTCTTCTCTTGCCTTCTCATGCTTTGGAAAATAGGTTGACCCCTTTTTCTCTGTGACAGTCCCTCAAATATTGGAAACTGCTATCATGTCACTCCTAGTCCTTCTTTTCATGAAACTAGCCAACCGTTCTTCATGTGTTTTAGTGTCAAAGCCCTTCATCATCTTATCTGGTCTTCTCTACACATGCATGACTCTCCATGGGTGGGTGAAGGGTTAGGGTCCAGTCCTGTTTTGAATCACAGTGACAATCTGAAAATGTTCTGAGAGGCATCTATGCCCCTAAACAATAACTTAGTGGGTTGTGGTTGGAAGGTGGAAGGGAAAAGAGAAAAAAAAATACACAGGTATTATTATTATTATTATTTTGAGACGTTGGGCATGATTGTTTCTTCATTCACATACGTTGGTTTTTACAGCCTCTGTCAGCTTTGTTACAATTATCATGTAAGGTCTATTTGTCAGGATCAAACCCAACCCTGCCATCCAGCCATCTGAATTAGTCTGAAATCCCCAAAAACTTTTCAGGATCGTTTAATTTTGGAATTTGAATTAATCATACGTCCTTAATCCATCCTTAATCTTTTCTTTCTGGGTCTAATCTTGGGTTTCCTGTGACAAACAATTAATAGATTTGCCGGTAAAAGAAAATTAAATTAAATTTGCATTTTGCTCATTTTAACTGCCTCGGAGAATTCGAAAAGGCTGACATTTGTGTTCTGAGCACTGCTGGCTCGGGTGCAAATTCCCCATTCTTTACAAGGTAGGGTGTCCGTTTTTGGCGTGGGGAAGGATTGTGTTATCCCGCGTCGTGTTTCTCAGGATACGCGTGCCAATGTTAAGTCCTTCCAAAAAGCAGTATTGGAAACAATTTCGTCAATGTGCAATTCAAAGAGATTTCTTTTCCTGATGCTCACACGTGTGTGTGTCTGTGCATCCACACACACACACACCTCCATCTGAATGGTTCCTTCCAACCCGTGGTTTTAATTAGCTGGCTGGGAACCCACCAAAAAAGTTCAGTCACCACGGAGTTGGCAGCATCACAGACGGTCTTACAAATTACTTTAGTTAGAACTAAAAGCTTCAGAAATCCCTCGGATTAAGAGGAGGCCCAGCTAGGCCTTGTTAGGACGAGTCAGGAGAGAAAAGCTGTTTTTATTTATGTTTAAGTGCTCATCAGAGTTAAGGATGACAGCGCTGGAAGATTGCATAGACCTTTCCTATCCCCCACCGAAGGCAAGATGGAGCTCTCAAGGTCATCTATAGGGCAAGAAAAAGTAAAAAGAGAAAAGAAGAAGAAGAAGAAAGGATCCTCCAGGCAGAATCACACTTTGGACAAAAATAAAAATAGAGGTAGTCCGATCAGAGTGGATCAGCCGAAACTCTTGGCCAGGGAGACCTGTCACTCCACTCTGCCTGCTATCTTTTTATTTTATTTCTTAAAAAGCTTTGCAGATTTTTTTATTCGATTCTCTTTCTTTAATGGTTGTGAACCATCCATATTATTATTTTACCATACGCGCAATCAGTGGTCCTCTCCTCTCTGCCGATAGAATGAATCGGATTTATTTTTTTTTAAAGGGAGTTCCCTCTTTTCAGTTTAAGCTCATCTTTTGTGTGACCTCTTTGGAAATTTCTAGCCAAATTACTTTTTTTGGGGGGAAAGGGTGAGTGGGTGGGTCACTGAGCAACTGAAATAATTGAAGGTGAAAAGAAACAGATGCATTTTGTTAGTGCATACAATAGTTTTCTAGGTATTTGCCAAGGTTCAATCAATGCTATATATCAAGTTACAGTGGCAGTTATCTTTAGCATCACTAGGTTGGGAATGTATCTCTAAATATATATATATATATGTGTGTGTGTGTGTGTGTACACTTGTGTACACACACACACACTTTTTCTTAGATTTTTAAAGAGGTTCAATGCATTACTCATACAAGGGCAATAAAGTTGAGATTGCTACCCTCACCCCAATTTCAATACAATGTGGTCCTTAAATAATTTAAGCAGGTCCATGCCTTCTTCCAGCTTTGATTTCTAGCAATGTGCTGAGTCCTTGTGGAACCAAGGGGAATTCAGAGTTGCTGGTTCATTTGGGAACTTCCTTCGCATTTCAATATTATTATTTTTTTGGGGGGGGGAGGATTTTTCTTGAGCATTGTGATACTTCCTTTTGGTTCTCAGAATTAAAGGCTCGCGTTGAATTTTCAAATTCTGGCACTCTCTGCGTAATTTCATCCTTGGAAGTTGTATGTCAGAAGCTTTATAGGTTGAAGACATTGATTAGTGTCCACTTGTCCTGGTTATTAAGTTCTAGAATGAATTCTACTCCTCCTACTCATCCCGGGGAATCTATAATCTGTAATCTTGTTGTCAATCTTATCCTGCTTTTATTGCATGGTAAGAGCTGGGAGGCTCCATGGAGCTCCATTTGAAGAACATTTGTGGAGCACCAGCCATTGAAGACACTGGACATTGTACTCTGCAGAAAGGGTGGCTTCCTATTTAAAAAAAAATTAAAAATACTGGAGGGGAGAGGAGCGGAGAGGAGGACAAGAGCGGAGAGGGGAGGAGAGGAGAGAGAGGAGAGGAGAGTAAAGCAGTGTGTTTGTGTGTCTGTGTGTGAGAGAGAGATGAGTGCATGCATGCATACATGTGCCTTGAACTTCCCAGACCCCAAAAGAGCTTTTGGGATTCTAATATAGAGTGGGAGCGCCACATTTTGAAAATTGTTCTCCCTTTTCAAAGTAGATTCAGTCTTCTTCTTCTTCTTCTTCTTCTTCTTCTTCTTCTTCTTCTTCTTCTTCTTCTTCTTCTTCTTCTTCTTCTTC
>JANHFL010001762.1:139162-154381 GCA_032468155.1 Oxyrhabdium leporinum | reverse complement strand
GCCTTAAACATACACACAGAGAAAACACACACACACTTCATGGTGCCAGAGGGACTCTCCCATGTGCCATCTCCTCACAGAAGGTCCCACTCCCAGCGCTGTGAAATGTGTGTGTGTTTGCTCTGTGTGTATGTTTGAGGCCAAGAAGGAGGAGACACCAAATCCAAACTTTTCTACCTCCCTTCGCAGCAAAGCTACTCAGAGGGCAGCCACCACAGACTGTTCCTTATTATCCTCCTTACACCCATCCACCATGCCACCTGGCTTCAGTGTGTGGAGTGACTGGGACCCAGAGAGTTGAGCTCTTTTCCTTTGGTGGCAGCAGCTGCCCCACTTGGCTGCCTTTGCACATGGCTGGACGGTGGGCAGCATCAAAGTACCTTAAAGGGAAAGGCTGCGGCTGCTGCCTTCCAAACAGACAGGACCAGCCTCGGTGGTGATCTGGCTCCTTCTTAGGTGCCACGGAGCTCACCTTTGGGCTCAGCAGGGTGACTTCTCCCCACTGGCACTTTCCCACCCCAGAGTGCCAAGAGGCCAAATTTTGTGATGTGCTCCAGGTCTGTTGGCACTCTGGGGTGGAAAATGCAATGTAGAGGCCGGCATGAAGAGGAGCAGAGAAAGAGGAAAAGTGGCTGCCTCCTTCCCTCATGCTGGCTCCATTTTTAACTCCATTTACCACCTTCCACTATCAAAGTGGCCCACCACGCTGCAAAGGAGAGGCCGGCATGAGGGAAATACTAGGAGCAGGGAAAAAGGAAAAGCCGCTATCCCTCGCACTGACTGCTCCATTGCCCATTTCACCATTGTAGCCCCGCACCATGGAACTTTCCCCACTCACCACCACCCAGATGCCCTTGCTTTCCCCAAATTCCCCAAGCATTTCTTTGCCTACCTTATTTCCAGCTCCATCGCATTTCTTCTTCTCGCCATCGTATGCAGTGAAATGAATGTTTCCCTAAAAATTTTTTCACTCAATCAATTCCAACTTTGTGAGATCTTTTTCTTTCACAAGAAGTTGGAATTGATTGATTGAATTTTTTTCTAAGGGAAACTTTCATTTCCATGCACATGATGGCGAGAAGGAGAAATGCGATGGAGCTGAAAATAAGGTAGGCAAAGAAATGCTTGGGGAATTTGGGGAAAGCAAGGGCATCTGGGTGGTGGTGGGTGGAGAAAACTCTTCTATCCACAAAGAGAAGAAGAGAAGAAGCTTCTTCCCTTCCCCGCAAAGAAGGCAGCTAAGCATGGTGGGGTGTGGAAGGGAGTATGGAAGGAAGGAAGACAGCAGGGAAGACAGGGAAGGCCACAGGGAAGGTCACAGGGAAGGCAGGGAAGGCCACAAGGAAGGCAGGGAAGCATGGCGGGACCATGGGCCGCGTGGGTGTAGGGAAGGCAGGCAGGGATGGTGGGGGGCAGCTAGCTAGGCCGTGACTTGCAGGCTTACTTATCCAGGCAAGCAGATCAGGGCAGCTCAGTTGGGCCACAGACACCTGTGGGAAGGCAGGCAAGCTGCAGAGACTGTGTGGTAATGCAAGCAAGGAGCCACCACAAGTGTGCTATGCCAGGGAGGCAAGATAAGTATTGACTGGGTGGGGTGGTGCAAGCGGGAGGGGCAGGGTGGGGTGAATGGTGAGCCAGCGACTGGGCAGGCAGGGCCAGGGCCAGCAGGAGGTGAAATTTACCGAACATCCCCGTTAGGCTTAAACTAGGGTCATTATGGGAGTCTCCCACTGGCTACAGTCCACAGGTTGGAGCACTCCTTACTGTACCAGCTTGTCTAGTTCTACATCAATTTTAGGTTTCAATGCAAAGGGAACCCTGCATGGTTTTAATCAGATTGGAGTTACTGCTGGATCGAGGTTGAGTGAAATGGGTGCCCCTTTGTATTGTCCCAGCTCAGTGCTGAATACATCAGCATATTGTTGGCATACTGCTGCTAGATCGGCTATTTGGGTTCGATGGATGCCCATCACCCTGATGTCGAGGGCCTCAAACCAGTCCAGACCTATGAGGCTGGTGCACAGCCCCTCTACGACTATCCCCTCTATGCGGGGACCCTCAAACTCTCTGAATTGTATTCCAATGGTAGCCTCGCCCCTTACAGGAACACGGCGACTGTGGAAGTCTGTTAGCACTAAGCTTGATGATGTGAGTGGGACCCGCCGTTGGCTACATTTGCAAATGTGGTTGAAAGTTGTGGAGGAGATAATGGACAGGGCCGATCCAGTATCTAGCTCCATGGAGCATGGGACCCGTTGCAGTTTTAGTTGGAGTCTTATTTTTTCTTTGATGGCACGTTGGGCCCCTGTGCGTTGGTTGCTATGACTTCCTGAGCAGTGTTCAATTCTGTTCTGTCCTGGGGGCTATTTCCTGCTGCATCACAGGTTTTGTTTCCCACTGACAACCTCTGCAAACTCTGGCAGTGTGCCCTTGTTTTCCACAGGCAGGGCATACTGCTGTGTGGAATCTGTACTCTGCTCTTTCATGCATTCTTCCACAGCTTGCACAGCTCTGTGGGGGAGTTACTTGCTCTGTGGAGCGTGGCCATCTGTGTGGCTTTCTCTGCAAGTGATCAATTTCTTCCCTCTCACTGACTTCCCCCAAGCCTTCTGTGGTCTCTTGGTGGATCACTGGGGGGCTGCTGTCTGTTTTTGGTGGCTGGAGAGTCTTCATGGCCCTTCTGGCAGCCTCATCCATCATGACTTCCTTCAATGCATCTTGGAAAGTCAGTTTCTTCATGGCGAATAGGTGTTGCTATCCTTCACTATTACACAGGCCACAAACGAGCCTGTCTCTGAGACGGTCTTCCAGAACTTGCATTGGCATGAAGGTTGGTGAAGGGCTGCCACAAACTCTGCTGCAGATTCCCTGGACCACTGTTCATGTTGTTCAAATGCATAGCACCGGGCGATGACCAAGAGTTTAGGCTCAAAATGTTCCCTTAATTTTTTTCTTGAGGTCTGTGTAGGCCACAGTCTCTACACTTACCAGTGCTATCAAGTTTTCAGCTATATCAAATGTGTCTTGTCCGCAGACACATAGTAGGGTTGCTGCCATTGTCTGTGACCTGGTTAGCATGGAGATAGTTGTCTACTCGGGAGACATATGAGCTCCACTGTTTGCAGCCTGTGCTGCTGCAGTTGGAGCTGGGCTACACTTAGGAGTCCTGAGGATGGATCCCTCAGGTATGTCTGTGCCTCCAGTGTGTCTTAATGACAGACAGGGGTGAGGACAGGTCCTGCCAGGGTGCGTTACCCAGCCTATCACCCAGTGATTTCAGCCTTTGGTTAGCAGCAGCTCTCTCCTCTGCAGCATCCCACCTTCATCGGCACTATTGTGTAGTGAGCTTCAGTAGGCAAGCAGACCAGCATAACTACAACAACATTTATTGACTCAAAACTGGAACTGAGGAACTACAGGCAAATGCCTGTAATTTATACTCTAGGCCCACAGGGCCTTAACCAATCATAGTACTTGAAAAAGCCCGCCCAAATATGAATGTTCTAAGTTTCCCTCCAAAACAGTTGGAGTTAACGTTAGGGTCATCTAAAGGCTAGTTTCACTTTAGCAGGGCTTAACACAACTATATACATTCAATACATAACAAAAAGAGTCAATGCAATCTTGGGCTGTATCAACAAAAGTCCAGATCATGGGAGGTGACAGTTTTACATTGGTTAAACAGCACCTGGAACACTTGTCCAATTTCATCATCAGATCTTTATTATGGTCAAAGATTAGCAAATTTGGTCAAATTTTGCTGGATGCTGAGGAACTAGAAAGAGCACAAAGAACAACAAAAATGCTGAAGGGCTAAATCATATGAAGAATTGTTAAAATAACTGGGTAAGTTTAGACTAAAGAAAAGAAATCTAAAGGGAGATGTGATGTGTGTCTTTCATTACTTCTTGAACAGTTGTCACAGGGGAGAAGTGTGGATTTATTCTCTGTTGTGCATCATAGTAAGAAAACAATCAGTGACCAGAAACATTAGGAGAAAGATACAAACTCAAAATAAAAATTTCCTTACTAGGATTGCTATTAAGCAGTGGAACAGACATAAAAAGGATAAATGTTAAAATGGAAATTTGTTAAAATGGACAAACAAAATATTATTGGTACTACAGTATTGTTACTGTGATATATATTATTGCAAACACTTTGATTATGATTGCCTAAAAATAATTGTACCCAGACAACACACTGTTCGACTGAAATGGAATTTTTATATATTATACTAATAAAACAAATAAAACTTTTTTTAAAAAAAAAAGCGGTGGAACATTTCCTGTAATCATGGGAGTTCTATCACTGGAGATTTTCAAGCAGAGGTTGGACAGCCATTTGCTAGGATGATCTGAAATAGAGGTTTGAAATAGAAGATCTGCAATGCTCTTCTGGCTTTGATCCTATAATTCACACTGACTTTGTGCCTGTATATGTATTTTCTGATTACTTTTTTTAATGACCCTATAGTCCCTTGCATTGGGGCGCAGTTGGGGTTATTGAATGGAGCTGAGTGTTTACTGGCTGGATGCCCTTCCTATTTAGGAGAAGCCATTCTCAGAATAGTTTATAACCAGTTTTACACTGTTGGACCATGCTTAAGAAAGGCAGATTTTTATTATTATCTCTTTTATTCATTAAACATTTAAAAAATGTATCACAAATATCATTGACTGGTGGTTGATACGGGTTGCTGCCAGCATCCTAGGTATCAACCAAGTATCTTCTTAAAATGCATGATATTCCGAGTAGCACAGTTTTTTGCAGTTCTGCTGGTGTTATTGCAGGACGTTGCAATTTCTTGATGTATTTTATAAAATTCTTGGACAACAACAACAACAACAATAATAATAGACATTGTGCTTGTGGCTGTTCATCCATCTTATCTTATATGATTGTAGGATAAATTTGAATGTGTCGTCTTGAGCTTTGGAGAAAGAAGAGATATGTATTTATTTAGAACATTTATTTTGCCACCTACTCACACATGGCGACTCAAGACAGCTTACAGGACCTAAAGATATAAAGCTAATTAAATAAATAAGTAAACACCATGCTTAAGGTCATGGCTGGTTAATAACTGTGCCATCTGGAATTGTGTCTGGTGTGATTGCCTGGGAACAATCAATTATTAAATTGATTAATGGAAGAAAAATACATTTCTACGTGCTTTGAAAAGTATTTGGAAGTGCTATAAACCTCCTAGAAGCACAGTACCTCTCTACTATACATTAAATCAATCCAACCGCTGCCTGAGTTGAAAGTAGTTAATAATTGTATTACTATAGTGAGTGAACTCCTTAAAGCAACCACAACTCTTTTTCAGTTGTGAAGAGAAGTGTGAAGGAAAGCAAACAGACAGGTGCTGTTCTCATGCAAGGTCATAAGGACAAATCGTTTTCAATCCATGTGAAGCCCTAGCAAAAAGCAGTACAATATTTAATGATGTTTTTGTTTGAAGTCCAGGTAGGTAATGTTCAACAAACCAATAAAGCAAGATTTTTTTATGAAAATAACAACCCAAAATATTTAGAACAAGTGGAAAGTAAATAAAAACAAACAAAACCAGGTGAACAAAGGAAGGAGGGTTTTTTGCATACCAATTATAACAATCTGAAACAGATTGAAAAAAATATGCATGATTATGTTTGAAAATTTGTTTGTTCTTTTTTTTAGAACATAGAACACAGAATATGGGGCTGGAGGGGACCTTGGAGGTCTTCTAGTTCAACCTGCTGCTCGAGGCAGGAGATTTTATGCAGTTTTGGTCAAATGGCTGCCCAGTCTATTTTCAAAAACCTCCAGTGACAAAGCATCCACAACTCCAGGAGTCAAGCAATCCTGCTGATTAATTGTTCTTACTGTCGGAAAATTTCTCCTTCCTTCTAGTTTGGATGATTTAATGAGCTTTAATGAATTTCCACCCCATACTTCTTGTGCATTGGAATGCTTTGGAGAATAAGTCAACCTCCTTTTCTCTGTGACAGCTCCTCAAATACCAGAAGACAGTTATCATGTCCCCCTAAACCTTTGCTTCAAAAGCCTAGATATACGTTGCTCTCAACTATTCATCAGTATGATTGAGCTTCCAGACCCTTTATCATCTTTGTCGTTCCTCCCTGCACACTTTCTAGGATCTCAGAATCTTTCTTGTATCATAGCGACCAAAACTACACACTATCTTCCAGTGCATTTGAGACCATTAACAATATAATGGGATGAATCTAAAATGTTTAAGATATGGTGTGTGTTTTTTAATAGTCATTGAATAAAATAAAATACATGCATAGGAAATAATATAATGGCACTTGCTAGATTAATATCAAATTCAGCAAGAAATCGGCTCAAGCAGCAATTCTCTTACTGTTTGAATATATATATATTCCTTGCTTGCCAGCATAGATATAGAACAGATGAGTTTAACCTGACCTGCCTGGATACAGAAACTCAGAATCTCATCATAGTCCTTGCGTTCTTGCTATGTATGTCCTTTTCTGACAAAACCAAACTTTGCCTCTCTAATAATTGGTACAGCTGTTTCAGTATTTTGCACATCTAACTGATTTATTATACGAGTTATGGTCTCGGGTGACTATTTAGAAGTGGCTCTTCCAAGAGACCTGTAACAGGAAGATCTGCGTCTTTGCTCCCATCAAGGAGAGGTTGTGCATCATATGTTTTTATTAGTATTGCAGTCATATTGGGTTGTTGTTTATTATATCAGATTGTACTTTTCTTTTTAACCTTTTTACTGTATCTGGAGTTTTTTTTTTTAAACCATTCAGAGTTTCATTTGACTGGAATGGGATATAAGTCTTAGCAAATAAGTAACAGTGTGTATGTGTATGTATACACACACATACACATACTCATGCCATTTATTCTAATCTCTAAGCCACACAGCATTGTTCCGTATGTGTTAACGTAGAAGTGCTGGGATTGTAACTATCTCTCCTGCAGATTTCAAGAGTTCAAAGAGTATTTAATCTCTGCCTGCGGCTTTCCTATTTGATAACTGGTTTATTGCCAGTTGAACCTTACTTTTCTAGTGGAATTTCTTCCTGAATACATCTTCTCTTTACACATTTTTTTCTGTCATTTTATAATCCTGTTTAGAAAAGGTTTCAATATACTCTTTCCAAAATTTTTAGAGCTACTTATTTATTTAGTTAGTGTCATCACTCATCTCACACCTTTGACTCTGCTGGCCAACAAACATATAAATAATTAAAATAGTTTAAATACAATTCAAAGAAAATATTAAGTACAAATAGCAGCCAAGAGACATTATGATATGTCAGGGTCAACATAGCCAGGAAAAGGGATTCTTTCTATACTTTGCATACTTGCAGGCATATCAGCAGGTCTTCAAGTTCTTTTGAAAGACCAATAGGCCAACATCCTTATCTCATAGAGGAGAATATTCCAGAAGGCAGGCACTACAGCAGAAAATTTAAATCAATAAATTTATAATTTTTATTATAAAAATATTTTACATTTGAAATAGAATCCGTGGCACAGTCACATTTTATCATATGTTTTCCTATATCTTACAATGTGTCTGCTTTCTTTTTCTTGTAAATTATCTATTTGTGGACACTCATTCATAATCACCCACTGATAATACTAGATCCTTTTTTCATGTTGTATTTAGTATCACTTGCAATTTGTTACAGAGGTTTCCAGTGTCTTCCTCCTGAACATGTGCAGGAGATACATATGCTATTATAACATGACATTTGTAAAAGACAGAAAATTGTCACTTATTCAGGTATAGCAGAACAAATACTCAATGTGTTTTTGAGTTTCAGTGGCAATCAATTCCTGCAGATGACTCTTGCCCTGATCATCTGAGTTCAGAATAAGAAAGGCCAAGTCTATCTATAAAATAAATAAAAACTTAGAAAGACAGGTCACTGACAGGCATCCATATTCTTTGATAACACTATAAACCTCTTTTTTGCAATCTTAGTTCATAAGAGAACAAGAAGAATGAGAAGGTCAACCTTTCTGTTTGTGGCACTGATCTCATTTGGAAAGCTTCAGTGGCATTAGGATTAAAATTGTATTCCTGCTTGCCTGAGAGTAATGTTCTAATATCTAAGAAATGATGGTTATGTGAAGGAAAGTATCAAATCTTTAGAAATATTACAGCAGAATGGCATGTTATTCAAGTTGTAACAAGGTAATAGCACAAATGGGGGGGGGATTGTATTGGCAGGTGTAATCAAAATTAGAGGAAGATAAAAAGTTATAGATCACACCTCTTTCTAAGAGAATCTCTCCCTCCCTCTCTTTCTCTCTCCCTCTCCTTCCCAAACACAAATCCACACATACAAAAAATTTTGCGCTTCTGGTCAGGAGAGGAATTAAATAGATAATATTTTAATAAATTTAAATCAGCATAATCTATTGAAGTATACTTCTGGGTTCTAAGGGGATTAACTGAAGAAATTGAAAGCCATTAGCAATTATTTTTTATGGTGTTTGGAAGACAGATGAAGGGAAGTAGGAAACAAAGGGAAGGTTCAGATTTACAACATATGTTTTTATGATATTGGAGGAAAATTAGATAATTATTAGAAACCAACAAGCAGAGATAATTAAACTTGTTGTGCTAAATAAATTTATTATAAACTACTTGAACTCGCTGCAACAAAATGCACTTAACCTAATGTATTTCCTCCTTCAATCCAAGGGTGATGTCTAATGTCAATTAAAGAACATGGCCTCCACTTTTCTTTTTTTAACTAAATAGTAATATATAACTGTGGCATATATAGTAATCAGTATTTAGAGTCCTCTTCAGAAATGTTTGGTTTAGAATTTAACAGTGTATTCTTTCAAATAATATATACTGCAATATCTAAATATTGATATTGGCATTGATTGGTTGTATATTACATAATTTAAAGAAGTGATTAGAGTCATAGTCATTCTGAATTCCGCACAAACACACACACATACCTCTCCAGTTGTCCCTGGAAGAGTTAAGACAGGTTTTAATTCATTCTTTATAATGATAAAATTTAGATCCCCTGATTATTTATTTAATTTTATTTGTTTACCCTCTGATTCCAGGAAGTATGGACAATTCATAAGAAAGCAGAAAAACTTTAAAGCAATAAAATAAATGCAACAATAAAAGAAGATAATCCAGAAAGCCAAGATGACAATCCCGGTAGTCACAAAACACACACTCACTCCTTGTACATCCATTCTAGTCAAATGTCGAATTCAGAATAACTATGGCTCTAATCACTTCTTTAAATTATGTAATATACAACCAATCAATGCCAATGTCAATATTTAGGGGCTACATCCATTCTAGTCAAAGACCTGGCAGAAGAACATGTCTTCAGGGCCTTTTGAAATGACAAAAATGTGAGAACTACATGGTTCTCAAGGAGAACCGCAGACCAGTAGCAGGCATTACAACGGATAATGCCCACTTCTAGGATTCCAAAAGAATCAAAGGAACATAGAATATGCCAATCTTGTTGGATCAAAGTGGTTGGCCAAATGCTACGGAAGCTAAACTGTACCTCAAATAATTGACCCTATACCATATCAGACATAATTAGCACTCAAAAGAAAAATGGGCCACCAGTGTCACTTGTAAAGCAGAAGTATTGAATGGGCATACCAAGCTTCTGGGTGATCTTCAAAGGCGGCCTCATGTAAGAGTAGTCAAACCAGGAGATTATCTTTGCTAATTTGGATTGGATTATAACTAGTTATTTCCATTTTATTACCAAAGTCATACTCCATCCTGTTTTGCCAGATATTTTGATGAGAGATAATTGTGGATTAATTCATGCTAATATTCAAGAAGAAATATATAAACTTACTGAAAAATGTCTAAAAATGGCTGGCTCATCTTCTGCTTAAATTTTACAGTAGAAAGATCTCTTGCAAGTACAGTTGTACTCTTCCACTTTTATAGTAGATTCTGAAATGGCCATTTGATTCTCCTTAGAGATAGCAATAGACTACTTTATCTATGGATTATATCTGGGATACCAAACTGTTTTTTTCCTGATTTCTAATGTAATTTTTGATTACATAATGAGGGTGGCATTCAAAGGGGGAGTAATAAAGAGATGCAATGAATAGAATCAGGACAAAAATAATTTTAGAAAGCATGCAGCACAAATAATTTGTTAGCAAGGAGAGTGTGTGCAAGAAAGTGATTGGGTATAAGGGAGAGAGGGCTGTCAAATAATGCCCATAGATTAAAAAGCAACAAAATGAGACATTATTAAAATAGAAATTCTATGATGTTCTAAAAGATAAATAATTTGAGTTACAATTACTTTGGTCTTCTGGCCAAAGCCTCAATGTCTTTTCTCCTTGCTTTTTCCTCGCATTTTATTTTGTCTACATTACAGATCTCCAAACTTGGCAACTTTAAGACTTGTGGGCTTCAACTCCCAGAATTCCTCAGCCAGCATATTGAATTTGAAATCCACAAGTCTTAGAGTTGCCAAGTTTGGAGACCCATGGCCTAGAAAATGGCATTAAGGAAACAAGAGGACATTGTGTTAGATACATTACTTCCCACTTAAGAGCAGAATGAGAATGAACCAACCAGTGATGTAGATAAGTTAACGACATCTGGAAGACTTATACTTCCATTTCTGGTTTGGAATGTGATAATTTATTCTTAACCAATAGAGCCATTAATTTATATATGCAAAAACTATAGTCAATAAAAATGAATCTGTGTTGGTTCTAATTGAAATATAGGTAGTCCTCGATTTACAACAGTTCATTTAGTGGCCGTTCAAAGTTACAACGGCATTGAAAAAAGTGCCCTATAACCATTTTTCACAATTAATGACCATTGCAATATCCCTATGGTCACATGATCAAAATCCAGATGCTTGGTAGCTGGTTCATCCTTATGACCGTTGCTGTGTCCCAAGGTCATGTGATCACCTATGAGACATTCTGACAAGCAAAAGCAATGGGGAAGCCATATTCACCTGTGTTACTATCTTAACAAATGCAATGATTCACTTAACAACTGTAGTGAGAAAGGTCGTAAAATGGGGCAAACGTACTTAACAAATGTTTCACGTTGCAACATAAATGTTTGGCTCAATTGTGATCATAAGTCGCGGACTACCTGTACTTGTTCTAGATGACACAATATAGACGTGTCCTTCTTTTGCTGTTTGTTATGATCAGTCAGAAAAGTGAATAGTTTTTCCAGTGAAACTTCATCTCTTTTTCATCCAGTTATTCAACACTAGAAATGAATGTTCCAAACCACCAAAAGCTAGTTTTTAACTCAGAATACAGAGAATAGTCCAGTGTGGTAAATATCCTATTTTTTAAAGGAATATTTAATCTGTTTAAAGCATTTATAAATGAAGCTCAGCAAAAGACAGCAAACTATATTCCTTTGTCATTCAAGACGCTACGGAGGCATTTTAAACCCCAAGTGTGCCTACAGTTTTCTTTTCATCATCTGCTTCATGGAACCATTAAAGCATTGTTTTATTCTGAGTGCTTTGTGATCTAATGTGCCTATACATCCAGTTCAAAGCTTTCAGAACAGATCCTGTGAAGAGGGAATCGTGGTTGCACTTCACCGGTATCACTGCAGGGAGACCTTCAGACCATGGTGCATTTAATACAAACTTCTTAAGGGATTTGTGTGCTTTATTCAGCTGAATGCTAGCGACGCCTCTTTCAGACATTCAAGGATAGGCAGGGCCTCAGAGCCTTGCTTGTTCATTTTAAATACAGGTAGTCCTCGACTTACAACAACAATTCATTTAGTGACTGTTCAAAGTTACAGCGTCACTGGAAAAAAAAAGTGACTTACGATCATTTTTCACGACCATTGTAGCATCCCCATGGTCCTGCGATCGACATGCTGACAGTTGGTAACTGGCTAATATTTATGATGATTGTAGTGTCCCAGGGTCATGTGACTCCCTTTTGCGACCTTCTGAAAAGCAATGGGGACCCCGGATTCACATTACAACCGTGTTGCTAACTGAAGAACTGCAACAATTCACTTAACGACTGTGGCAAGGAAGATTGTAAAATGAGGCACAACTCACTTAACAAGCCTCCGAAACCTTGGGCTCAATTGCCGTCGTACATCGAGGACTACCTGTACCTGCAAATTTGTCTGCTTGTCTTTCCATTTAAAAGGCATTTTGTGGACTCATTCATTAAGCTAGGCTCTCAAGATGCAGCAAACTAAATCCTATAATTTCCAGTTGGAGGTTCAGGCTGAGAATTGTGAAAGCCACAATCCAACATGATAGGGAGTCACTGCATCAATGGAACTAATGAAGCTAAAGCTGCTATGTGAAAAAATATGAGCATGCAACATTATTAAATGGACTATTAAATAAGTACCATTCAGTATCAGGGAGGGGGATGAGGGTGGAAGGGTTATCTGTTTACCTTCACTCACAAACTTCCTGTATTAGTCTTTAATTCTTATTCAAAAATCTAACTACTTTCACAGCTGTTCTGATGCCACCATTGTTTTCTAGTTGCAGCATGTGTCTCCTAGTACTGAAAGAAGCTAAATAAAAGGGATGAGGTGTGGCCCAGTTTTATGCCAATTATGTTGAAGGAATGCTTGACAGATGGAAGCAAAGGGTACTACTGTACAGTGGAAAGCATGAGAAGAAGAAGAAAAAAGCAGTATAAGCAACTCCATTATTTGTCAATTAGCTTCAGGGATAAAGAACAGGCAGTAGTGATCCTGCCTAGAGAACTGTTCTTACCATATGCATTTCAGATGTAATTGACATGTTGAATTGTGTTAGTATACACATTTTGTGCTCCTCTTTGGCCTTTGTGGCCCAAGTTAAAGGGAGTCATAAATCACTCCAAGATTATTATTTTTTTAAAGTAGTATTCTGCTTGAATGTATGTTAGAAGGAAATTATTTACAAAGTTTACATAGGTAAGATTCATGTTTAGTGAAAAAAATCTCAGGGTTTGGACTTCTCAACTAGGGAAAGACAGTCAGAACACAAGCTTCCTTTCCTCCTTTCATCAAACTTCTGAAGCCTAAATATATAAAATACAAAGAATGCCATAGTAGCTAAGTAACATTGTTCTGTTTATGTTTGTGTCATGGTGAAGTTTACAGGATTATTGATAAATTGTTTAAGAATCCCAGCGTTTGGTATCTATTTGGAATATATATTCTTCTTCTTTGGTCACAAAACAGTCTTACTATTTTGTTTTAATAATTCCTTTCCCCTATCCTACTCCCCCCCCTTTTTTTTTAACACTACCTGGTTCTTGAAATTTCTTCATAGCAAGCAGGATGACCTTTTTATGTTTTCAGATTCCCAGAAAATCCTAACAAACAACTGAGCAAGCTTGCTGCAGTCCATTTCAACAGCAAGGAACCTGCTGTGCACAGATCCATCAGCCGATGTCAATTCAGACTGTGTTCAGTGCTCTGACCTTTTTCACTGACTTTGTTTTGTTTCGCTTTTGCTTTGTTTCAGTTGATTGCTTGGATCCATCCTGTTCCAATCATGGTGTCTGTGTAAATGGAGAATGTCTCTGTAGTCCAGGATGGGGAGGTTTAAACTGTGAACTTCCACGCGCCCAATGTCCAGACCAGTGCAGTGGGCATGGCACATATCTCTCTGACACAGGCCTCTGTAACTGCGATCCCAACTGGATGGGTCCTGACTGCTCCGTTGGTAAGAGGGGGAAAAAAACCAAAACATTCAGTTTTAGAGTATTTATTCTTGATATTTATTTATTTATTAAATTTACATTGCCGCCTATTCGCCCATGGCGACTCAGAATATAAAAAAACTACATTTAAAACCATAAAACTAATTTTAAAAAATCAAATAAATTAATATAATAATAAAATCATCATAAAATCACCCCCCAGCCCCTCCCCCAGTGACAGCAGATCACACGAGCCATTTAATGGGCTCCATCCCGCTCTGGGTTCCCCAGGCCTGCTGGCAGAACCAAGTCTTCAGTGCCTTCCGGAAGTATATTAGAGTGGGGGCCGTTCTAATCTTTGGGGGATATCCAATAGACTGGATGGTCTCTGGGTACTTACTCAAAATAATTCACATCAACCAAATTCAACTGTTGTATTATGAGTTGGAATTGTAATGTAAATTCAGATACCCCAAATCTTCATACAGCTTACAATGTAGGAATGATAAGAATTTGCTCCTTTATTACAGTGATTTTGAGCATTTAATGTTCTAACTATACTTTATCCTGTTTTCACACTATCCTTTATCCTTGGCAGCACTGCCTGAATTCTGAAATGCTGTGTAAATGACAATTTACCCATGGTTAATCGAATCAATATAAACAAGATTTATCTTCCAATGTTTTGATTTTCACCCCTTGTATTTTTTGTAATGCTGTTTTATGATAGTGTTGAAGATGTGTGTTCCGAAACTTTCAATTCACAATAACATCTACCATAATGGTTATTCAAAATTGTATTCACCTTTGGAAATACTAAAGGCAATGGAGTACACATATATCAGAAATTTTAATTTATAGTCTCTTTTTTGTTGACGTTCTCAACAAAATACCAACTGCTTGGATGAGATATGATAACAGATTTCATATTTCACTTGTAGAAGTTTCTATCATGCGTTGCTTACTTATAGCAATGAAAGTACACAACCACTCAGAGTTGTTGGGAGCCAGACAATAAGCAAATTAAATTAAGAAAAATAATAATCACTCCTGTGTTCAAAATGCTATTGGCTTTCATGACAATATTGGGTAATAAGCCATACTGGCTAATTTCCATCTCTCTCTTTCTGTTTCTTTTCCAGAAGTATGTGCTGTAGACTGTGGCACTCATGGTGTATGCATTGGCGGAGCATGTCGCTGTGAAGAGGGCTGGACAGGGATAGCCTGTGACCAACGTGTTTGTCATCCCCGCTGCACAGAACATGGGACTTGTAAAGATGGAAAATGTGAATGCCGAGAGGGCTGGAATGGGGAGCACTGCACCATTGGTAGGCAAACGACAGCCACCGAAACAGGCACATATTGCTTTCTTTTCATAACTTGTAGAAACATAGTTACAATTGTGTATGGCAACCGGCTGTCCCTTTATGGACTCATTTGCTTCTAGTCGTTAATTTCTGAATGTTAAAACAGAGATTATATATATATGTGTGTGTGTGTGTGTGTGTTTGTGTGTGTGTGTGCGCGTACACACACACA
>JANHFL010001762.1:117504-128021 GCA_032468155.1 Oxyrhabdium leporinum | reverse complement strand
GGGAGAAAACCCGAAAAGAACCCAAGATATACATACAAATACCCGCGAAAACCTCAAGAAGCATATATATATATAAAATTGTGTAGAAATATATGATAAAAAGTCTTTTGCATAATGATACCATGATGTTGCCGTTCTTCTAACAAGATCATTCTCATACATCAAATGGAAATTTTAGAGCATTTGATATTTCCAGTAGAAATAGAATTCAATGTAAAGCAGAAAGTAAGAAATCATTAAATAGATACTAAAATGCTGGAGGTCTGACAAAGTAAGATGAGCAATTGACAGATTATCAAGCTAAAATACTTGAAAAAGCACACTTCTGTGTGCATATGCTGTTTAAATAAGACAGGGAAAGAAAAAAATCGTGTTTCATTGGCATTCGGTTAACAAGCTAGAAACATGGAGATCACTTGGGTATTTCAGCTACTCAGATTAAAACTTCTTAGCATTTCTTATTAGAATAATTGGAACCATAAATTATTATTTCTTGTTGAATTTTCAGCAAAATGATTCATAACATTACGGTTATAGTCAAGTGCTTCCCTCCCCGCCCTTTTCCCCATAACAGTTGGGTTGTTAACCTGCACACTATTATTTTCAGACAGAAGTGGTTGTGACATCATGCTTTTAAGGACTAAGGATTAAACATATTCCAGTGTTTGCTTTTCAGTTCCACCAGCCCTGAATTTTTTAAAAGTAAATGAATTATTGGTTAAGCAGTAAATAATAACTTGAATCAATATGAAAATAGCCGAATCCCCAAGTAGCCCAAACATTTTCATTTTGCTGTGAGATTTCCTCAATCCCTCCAGGGATTCGTACAGATTTTTCATTTGCTCTGCCTATTTTCTTGCCATCTTGCAACAGCTTGCTTTTCTCTAAGCAAATCTTATATTTACCTTGGTAGAAACTGCTTCCATTTCGTTTAAGTATCTTGTACTTCGTCCTAATTTTCCTCAGTTGGTACATTTTTATTCAGGTTACTGCCTGGAGTTGATCTGCATTAGTCCTTTTGACATCAATAGAAATTAATGCATAATTAATATTCACATTAATGGCGATAAAGCAAAGACAAGGAACTTTCTTCAATTAAGAACTGCATCATAGCAGGTGGTAATTTATTAGAATAGCACAATCATAGTTGATAAATGCTTAGGCTTATTCTCTGCCCCCTCCCTTCCCCAACTCCCTTGCAGTGCTTCTTCCCTCCTTTGCTCTTTTAAATTCCCTCCTTTGCTCTTTTAAATGCTGGCTGGGATGCGTGTGTGTTTGTGTGTGTGTGTGTGTGTGTGTATGAGAGAGAGAGAGAGAGACAGAGAGACAGAGAGACAGAGAGAGACAGAGATAACTTTTGCCAGGTATCTAAGTAGTGAGCAGGCTATAAGACCATTTTTGGCCTATTTTTTAATAACATTTACTACAGGCAGAATTATCTATAAATTTATCTTGTTTGTTTGGGAGACGTGCACATATTTAAAAATATCTTCATCTTTATTTTCCTGTCTCAACAGAATGCAGGCATGTACATGAAAAAAAACATACAGGTAGTCCTCAGCTTACAACTAGTTTTAACAACTACTTGAAGTTCTGATGGCCTAGAAAAGGATGCCTTATGGCCTGTACGGCCATCACAAAATACTGCACCCCAGTCATGTGATCTCTGTCTGGGTGCCTGGCAACCTGTTCAAAATAGAAGTGAACGTTTATAGCTCAGGGTTGAACTGTGGGGTCCTTGGTGCTGGCTGGGGTTAGTTGTTTTCTTGCAGATGTTTCATTTCCAAACTAGGTAATGTAGCACTGATAATGTTACCTAGTTTGACAATGAAATGCCTGCAAGAAAACAGCCAATCTCAGAGAGGAGCAGAGGCTTCACAACCTGTTCATGCTTATGACTAGTTGGCAAGTGTCCGAAGATCATCTACCTGCCATTTGCAATCTTCTCTGCATGATTTCCACAGGCATGAGAATTGATTTTTAACTGCATGTGAAAATGCTTCTCTCCCTAGGTCTTCACGAATGTACTCCCATACTTGTTATCTGGGATTTAATTAATTTAACAACCTGCATGATCAAAAATCCACAACTGGGAGTACTGGAAATGCGATCCTGAGTGAAGCAGTCAGATGGGCATCTGCTTAATGATTGCTTCACTCAACTGATTTCCATCCCTATCATGGTTTTTAAGGGAAGACCGTCTGTATGTAGTATGACAATTAGATTTTTTAAAAAATATTTATCAGTACATTATGCTGCTCCTATTGCACATCAAAATTCAGTGATAAAAGTTTGTATTAAAGTTGATTTATTTATTATTTATATCAACCAAATTTATTTGCTGACAAACCTGCACATTTTAACGATACTGGAAACTGTTTTATATTAATATGCAAGGCCTCCTATATATTTCCTAAATATCCTTCCATCATGAGTAAATAAACTGAGATTATTCATCCTTTGTATTTCATTCCAGTAATGTATAAATTCAGACAAAAAAATGTATGTTCATTTGCATGCTCTAGCAGTCAACTGGGGCCTTGGAGAAAAAGCTTTTGCTCATCTATGTCCTTCACATTTCATTTCCAAGAGTGGAATTTCATCTGCAAAAGTCATTCTGATAAGCTCACTGAACTGCAGAGATTGTCTCCTTTCAATAAATCCACATTTACACATGTTGTTTAATGCAGCCGCCACTGACTAAATCGTAGTTTGAAAGGCCATAAAATTTGTACATGACAGAATATAAATTGTATCTGGTTCCTGACCCCAATCACTTCTTTAACAAAATGGCATACCCTGAATAGATAGGGTTGTTGTAGTCATAATGAAAAATTGTTGCACAGTGCCTCTCTGTTTCTTTTCCTACATTTCATTAGGTGCCTCAAAGGAAGGAAATCAAATACATTTCTCAAATAACTGGTATATGTGTGGATCTTAAATAAACTTCATATGTTGCTCAAGTTTCTTTCATGAGATGAGACAGGACATTTTATAAGCATGGGAGTAAAATAAAAAAATAAGACAATATACCATGGGGAATTATAAAGGATCAGCATTTGAAGGCTCTCAGTATTTATTAACATTTTAATCATCTTAACAGTGATTTATATTTACATTTTATTAAAAAAAAAACCACTGTAACCTACATAGCTCTAATAAAATTTTAAAATCTATTGCTGATAATTAAGTATATAAATTTAATCTAACCTTTAGTTGCCTTACTTGTTACGGAACTTGGAGTAGTACAATTAATTTGACATACTGTAGTAGAAGTGTTGAATGCTTATGTCGCAAAAATACTATGAGTATGCAAAAATACTATGAGTATGTTCAGATATATGTACTTATGCAATATGGGGAAAAAACCAAAAATAAAAAATACAACATATCATATGCAATATTTTATCAGAATTGGCTTTCACAATTTACACATCTCTGCCAAATGAATTTTCTTCTCACTATGAAAATATTAAACCCAGATAATAACCATGTAGGGAATAATTGCAAACTGGCTTAAATCCAAAGTTCTCTTACTGAGGGATTTAAAAAACAAAAAATCTAGAGAAGGCTTGAAAAGCTAGAACTTTATTGCTAATAAAACAGGAGATGAGGAGGTGTCCTTTGATGACTTCTGTCTACATAAAAATGTTGTAGTCAGGAGGCCTCCAACCAAAGTAAAACTAAAGAATCGGTGCTGGAAGTTATAGAAGGCAAACCATCAGATTTATTATTTAGATTAAACAACTATAATTCCTTATGATAGCTCTTGTACTGCAGGACGAAGCTCTAGACTACAATTATTGAATTTATTGTATTGTTTTAATTGTGCTTTTTCCACATACCTGTTGGGATATAAAAGCAGATTTATTATCTTCCTTTCTATAATGTATAGAGTAAATATAGCGTACATGCTAAGGGGAGACATCATAAAGGGGCTCTTCCCTTTTTTTTTTCCAGAATGGATAGTGTGGACAACCAGGAAGCTTGCAGTTTTGTAGCAGAAAACAGCAGCAATGTACTTTTTGTCATATCCAAAGCCATAAAAGCTCAGTACTCACCAAGAAAGATTTCAAACACATTGAGGAAGTCTCTTTATGTTGTTTTTTTTTAAAAAAAGACCTTCTAGGGCAATTTTTTGGACCAAGACTGGTTGTCCTGTAACAGGAAGGGCTAATAAGGGACAACATATTTCAGCAGCAAAAGGCACATTAAACAGGAACACTGACTTTATGCTTTATTACATCTAATGGTGAGACCAGGCTGAAGGCAGGAAAATTGAATTCTGAAGGCAACAGTTGTTGTAGGAAAATTGGAAAGCTGGTATTCAGTCAGACTTGGAGGTTTTCCTCATTAGGAGTTCATGATGTATATATTTCAGAAGACAATTTTTCTAGAGCCAAGTTAATGTCCTAAGTGGATGTAAAATCTACTAATCAGGGTTAAAGTCTATAGGTAGTCAGAGATAACGTGGCTCTAACTTATTACTATGATTTGGATTCTAAATAGTTTTTAAAATTTGAAAGACTATAGAAAAATACTGCATTACATAATATATTGCATATACTAATATTCTTCGATTAAATTATCCGTGTTTAAATATTCCATACAACTTTGTAAAAGAATCCTTTAAAACGGGTGTCAAACTCAATGCCCGTGGGCTGGATCCAGCCCACAGGGTGCTTAGATCTGGCCCAGGGGCTGCCCTGGAAACAGCGAAGGACTGGCTCGCAGTGCCTCTGCCAGTGAAAACGGAACTTGTGAGGACCGTGCACAGCTCTCACGAGCTCCATTTTTGCTGGCAGAGTGCTAGCAAACCAAACTACTAGCAAAAGTGGCATTTGATCACATGAGTGCCGTTGAGCTGGCCACACCCACTCTGGCCATGCCCCCCAAGGTCAAACACAACCCTGATGTGGCCCTCAGTGAAATCGAATTTGAGACTCCTGCTTTAAAACATATAATCCTTTAAAAAGGCACATGATAGTGGTAAATCTAGCGGCCCACATGGTTTTGTGCAGACCCCAGTATAAACATGTATCACCTCTTTTGTGGGAGCTGCATTGGTTGCCGATTTGCTTCCGGGTACAGTTCAAGGTGCTGGTTGTCACCTTTAAAGCATGGCTTGGGACCAGGTTATCTGAGGGACCATCTGTTGCCGGTCATATCTACCCAGCCCATCAGAGCGGGAAGGCAGGAAATGTTGCAGGTCCCATCCCCAAGGGAGATACGCCTGGTGGGACCCAGAAGAAGAGCCTTCTCCGTGGTGGCTCCCTCTCTCTGGAATATCATTCCCCCAGAGATTAGAATGGCCCCCACTCTAATACTCTTCCGGAAGGCCCTGAAGACCTGGTTCTGCCAGCGGGCCTGGGGAACCCAGAGACGGGTGGAGCCCATTAATGGCTTGTGTGATCTGCTGTCGTCAGGCAGGGGGTGATAGTTGGGGGGTGATGTTGCTATATTGTACTTTATTAATTTATTTGATTCTTTGGGTTAGTTTTTATTGTTTTATGGTTTTATGTTCTGTAAGCCGCCTCAATTTGCCATGGGCAAATAGGCAGCAATATAAATTTAATAAATAAAAAAGTAAGTAAAATCTCTATTATATATGCATTCAGATCTTTTATAGAATAAACTAGAAAAATTCCATTGTTCAGCTGATTTTCTTCTTTCTGGATTTGTATTAGGCTCAAAATTCACAATCATAACCAATATTTTGGACATGTTTAAAAAATGCACACAGAATAACAGAAAGTGTGCATGCACCTATCCATGAAGCATACAGTCTGTATTTCTTCATGTAAGGCAGCAAAAGAAATAATGGAAATAATTCTATGAAAGCACATTTATTTATTTTAATTTTATGTGTTGAATTCTACCTTCATTAATCCAAATCAACCTGTTGGAAGAAATAACCATCTGCTTCAGTTCCAAGCCGGGAGAAAGGCACTGGAGACAAAATAGAGGCTGGAGGCTGATTAGAAAGATGGTTTAATGATGAACAAAACCACCAAGCACATGCGTTCTGGGAAACTGACCACATGGAGTTGAGAGTGGGTGACTTCCTGTTCCTGTGCAAGAACATTCTTGATTGTTGTAGGGCTCATACTTGGCTCTGTAGCTTGTTTGAGCTAAGTTTGGTTAAAGTTTGGAAGGTGATACAATGTCCTTAAGAGATTGTGTGATGTGGTGAGCTCTGCTGCTATATGGTAGTGGGTTAATCCTATTATATACTGAAGGATCATGTCTTAATACTATCACCCTGGAACTGAAGGTCTTTTGTTTTGTAGATTGGCTGTAGTATGTTGTTTTCAAAGTTCTTGGAATATTATTTAGTGTTACAATCAATTCCTTCATTGTGAGAAATCATGACATTAATATAAAAAGGTAAAATTGTTCAGACGTAAAACTAGTCCTCTGAATAGCTGAGCTTATTCCCTTGTTTTTCAACCATATTAAGGCAGTCTTTTTCAAAAGACATGTGGCCATCTTTGAATCAGTGATTGCTCTTGGTTAGGAGTCCTTTGAGAACTAGAATGCAACACGCTTCCAGACAAAAACAAGGGGAACAATACCATATCTTTGTTACATCAAAGCTGCATCCAAGTCTTTCTCTATGTTGGAAAAGCAGTAGCACACATCTGTCTCTATTCAGAAAGAGATAGGAGTAATTGCTCCATGCCTCACTTTTTGGAACACAAAGCTCATGACTACTTCCTCAACTCAGAGATGCCAATGTCCTGCTTTCTTTTTTTCTAAACACAGAAAATGGGGTGCACTGAGATAAGGGATTTAGGGGAAAACTAAATCTGAAGTTGACTTGTGGACTACTGTTAGTCTATTGAATGTGAATGTTGTGCCTACTTACAGCTTTTAGTAAATATGTCTATTTATTAGCAGTTTGGTTGCAAACCATTTATGACACTGCATGTAGTCTTTTCAACTATCAGTTCCTCATTGCCCAGGAATGCAGTTAGTTTCAAACAAATTTCTTTCACAGTTTATTTGCCGTCCAGTGTAAAAATCTTCACTTTTTCAAAGCAGTTTATCATTTATTTGGTTTTGGGGCAATGAGCTTGCATTTTCTTTTTTTTTCTTTTGCTCATTGAACAGCACATTTGCAACAGCCATAACAACTCTAAGTACTCAACCAGCACCCAAGATGAAAGAGTTAGGGATGATGTACACCATCAAACTGCAACATTTTTCCTCAGCATTGGAAAAGGGAAGATTGATTTGTCTCATTTGATTAATGAACTGCTTCCATCTCTGCAAGTCTTCCCCTCAGCTGAGAAAGAGAAATATCAGTTGGTATCAATGCTGGGGTGCAAGACCATCCCAAAGGCTTTGGTTGGTGAGTATATTGCAGAGGTTAGACGAGGTTCCATCATTTTCTAAGTAGCCCTGGAATCAGATACTTCAGTCTACTCCTCCCACAGCAGGATTCCACTTAGACTGAATGCCCCCACAGAATGGGTGGTGAGGCAGAGATGAGCAAAGGGCTGGTGGGGGGAGAGATTTCCAGGATAAGCAAGGAAAAGGTACGTTTTCGTTATGGAGCAGGAGAGATGTGAGAAAAAGATGGCAGAATTGATCTGGCCACCAAGTACAATAGGAATTGATACGACATTCATTAGAACCCCTGTAAGAAGCCATGGCTCCAGATGTTCTTGTGGAGATAGTGAATGGTAGAAAACATTTTTTTTTATTCTGAAGGCAGTTCCCACTTTTTCTTTATTTATAGCTACTTTCCATTTACTATAGTGAAAGAATGTCTTGCAATACTTTTTAATGGAATACTCTCTTAGTTGTACTGCAGTAGTTCTACTTTTCCTCTATTTTTTTTCCCCTTGCATGTCCATTTTTCTCCAGGATACAAGATAGCCAAGATGAACAAAAATTGATTGTCATTCTTCCGACTGCTTAAAGTTCTTCTGACTTTAAGCAGGGAATGTTGCATGTGATGTAGGTGCAACACAAGACTGGTAACCTATTCTACACTTTCTGTGTCTGATTGAAAAGCATTATATACAAGATATGATGGGCCCATCCATTAAGGATCGGAGAAGATTATGACTTTTAATGTAATGAAAGTAAACAAAAAGGCTAATGCTTTGAGAACATTGAAAAATGGTAATGCTGCAGATGTAAATGGTGTGGTTGGGGAAATGTTGAGATATGGGTGTGGTTTTCTTATGGAGTAGTTGTGTGACTTCATTGATGTGCATGTGAAGACTGTACCTGTGCCTGATAATTGGAAAAATGCTGTTGTTGCTCCTTTTTATAAAGAGAAAGATAGCAAGAATCAATGCAAAACTACAAAGAGATTAGTTTGTTAAGCATCCATAGGAAGACATATGCCAGAATTCTGATTAAAAAGGATGTAAAAGTTAGAAAACTGTAAAGGGCAGTGTTGCTTTATGCCAGAGAGGAGATGAGCAAAACAGCTGCTTTTGTGCACGTTGCTGAGAAAGGTCTAAATGTTAGAAAAGACATTTATTGTATGCTTTGTGATTTAGAGAAACCTTATAAAGTGAATAAATTTGAATTATGGAATGTTCTGCATTGATATGGAGTTGAAGGTTGATTGTTGAATGTGATAAAAGTGGTTTATGATGAAAGCAAGAATATGTGAAAATAAATTGAATGCTTAGCAAATTGTTCAATACTGAGCCATTGAATACTAAGCAAGACAAGAATGTAGGATGTCCCCTTGATTGCTTAATGCTTAGATGCTTAAGATAACATTAGAGTTGTACTGCCTGGGATTATGATTGTGCATGTACCATTGTATACAGAAGGTGAACTGTTGGTTGAGAACCCCAATAATTTTCAGGGAGTGCTAGACAGTATGATGCATTGAGAAACATAGGTCTGAAAAATATTTCAAACTATCAAGCTAGAGTAAATGGACCAAAGAAGTGCAAATTATACAAAATGACAAACAAAAACCCTTAAAGCAAGTAACTGAATGTGTGTATCTGGGTAGAATGCTTATTAAAGATGGGGAAATGGATGGAAAAAAAAATAAGTGTTTAAATTTTGGAAGTAAAGTAGTAAGTATGTGGTGTACTGTACAGAATGAATGTTTGTTGAAAGAAATAAAAAATCAGTACATGTTAAAGCATGTTCCAGTCTGCTTCGTTTCATGGGAGTGAGGATTGAGCAGGTTAAGAGAAACCTTCATGTAAGTTGAATGTCATGGAAATTGATGCTTGTGGTAAAATGATAAGAGTTAATACTAAGAATGGATGAACGTTGGCTGAATGGATGTGGACTGAATATATAAGTGAGTGTCTAGCGCAAAAAAAGTATACTGACATATTTTGGTCATAGAGTGAGAACGAATTAAAATTTAATTTCAAAACAAATATAAGAAAGAGGAATGGAAAGGAGAAGACTAAGAAAACATTGGGTAAATGAAAAAAGAGGGGAGAAGTTTAAAGAACAAAAGGTGATTTACTGTATGAAGTGGTTTATAGATGTGATGGAAACAAGAATGATTTGGAATAGTAGAAAAGTATGGAGAAGTAGAATGAATAGTGTTGGCATAAACTAAATTTACCTCTATGCTGTTTTCTTTAATTCATACATTTAATTTATTTGGTCTACTATTTATAGCTTTTTTTCTGCATTTTG
Source organism: Oxyrhabdium leporinum (assembly GCA_032468155.1). Taxonomy (NCBI): domain Eukaryota; kingdom Metazoa; phylum Chordata; class Lepidosauria; order Squamata; family Cyclocoridae; genus Oxyrhabdium; species Oxyrhabdium leporinum. Next base: position 118,382 of record JANHFL010001762.1, on the reverse strand, counting down.
TATTGCATTGCTTACCCAAAAAGGGAACACTTTATGGATGTGTGTATGTACTCTCAAGCCCTGCTTTTCAAGTTTTCTTAAATGCTAGAGAGGAGAAAGAATACAACTAAAAGAAAGAGATGCTCTTATTTCATTAGAAATGAGCAGATACAATCCATGGAAATTATTGATTATTCAGTCCTATAGCAAAAAAACCAGCTGCACATCTCTTTTGAAAAAAAGTAACATTTTGTGGTTGCTTGGATTTGTATATGTCTTGCAGAGCAGTAATGAGTCTGGGCAAGGCTTTTGAAAGGAGGGTTTATAAATTGTGCTAGAAAGAGCAAAATTCCACTCGAAGCATTAAATCACCCACCCTGGAAAGGTTGCTGTGCTGTTGTCTGAGCTTTCCCAGGCTGTTCCTGCATGCACATGTATCTGTAGCCACTTTGCTATCCCAGCAAAATAATTTTAGTTGCAGACATTCTACAAAAGCCCCAAAAGCAGAAATACCAATTCTTCCCTCTATAATTTTTGTTTCATATTAAATTATAATGCTGGATAAACCCTTTGAATAGTACCCTATCAACATGAGAAGCGTTTGTGACCTGACATGTTCTTATCTGCAATTGCGCTGAATTATTCCGGTACATGATATTTATTTACTGCTTTTGCTGTCACCTTATTTCATTGCTCGATTAGCCAAGGAACAGTTGCAAGCCTGCCAGCAAGTTGCTGTCTCTAGATTCCAAATTGTTCATATTTGACATCCAATGAAAAGCACTCTCATGAATGGAGCAGGAAGATTCAAAGATGGAAAAATGAAGCTGGAGCTTAGCCCAACTTCAGTCAGAAAAGAGGGAATAGTGGTTTTTTGTTCCTATTTTCAAGACTCCCCC
>JANHFL010001762.1:105807-116943 GCA_032468155.1 Oxyrhabdium leporinum | reverse complement strand
ATTTTCAATACTCCCCCCCCCCCCCCGATTGACAATTTCCATCCCACTGGAACCAATGGGGAGGAAATAATGAGTCCAACTCCAAGATTTGTCTAACAGCTGGGAACTCTTTGGCTCTTGTGGATCTAAAACCTTTCTTCATCTGCCTGTAACGTGCCTCCCAGTTGGCTCACATTTTGCCTTTATTGCTGTTGAAGCTCCAAAATTTCTGCAGGAGTTCCAGGTTTAATATAGTTCCCCAGGGACCAAGGGATTACATCCTTAAGTGTTTTAAGAAACATCTCAATGTTAAGACTTGAATATTGAGATGGTCAGCAGCTTCACAAAAAGCACATATGGCTTTTGTGGCTTGGAGAATCTTTTTATTTCCTGAGGCTAAAGTATCAACTGTAACCCCATATGGTAGGAGATAGCCTTGCTTTAGTCATCCATGCTCCAGTTACATTCGGTTACAAGACCTTTGACAATAGTATGAAAAGTCTAGGGGGAAAAAAAGATATCTAGATTGCCTACTGGAAATACTGGCAGATATAATAATCCATTCCTGCCTTTTTTTTCTCCCTGGCTGCCAAACCATTTCTTCATCCAATTGAAAGGGCATGAATTGATCTTTAAAACACTGAACTGTTTTACACAAAGCAGCCCTTCTTCCTGCATTTTAACACCATTTTCTTAGGCTCTTCTCTGGGTGTGCCTGTCTAATGTATGACAATTAGCTAATAAATGCAGCATAGTGAATGGAGAGAGATCCCATTCTGAAAGACACAAGCACAAAAGAATTACAGGAAAACATACACTTATACTTACACTAATCAATATTTACTAGATGCTGGTGCTGGCAATGTAGGGCAAATTGAAGGGCATGGGCAAAGTGGCCAGAAATGACATATCCTGTTTTGGCAAACTTTTGATCCCTATTGATTTTATGTAATTATTTCAGGGATCCCTCCCTTCCATGTTGCCCCTCCATTTCCCCCTTCCCCCCCCTCCTAATCCTCTTTTGGCTGTGAGAAAGGCTAGTATCCTGGCTTTTTCAGTCACTTCATTTTCTTTTTAAATGATTTCATTAACCAGTTGACCTGTCCACTTATGCAAACCCTTAAAACTGACTAGACTATTTTTGGTTAAATGCTTATAATTGGAAGAGCTGTTGAAATTACTCATGTTTATATTTCCATGACTGGCCTGGCACAAATTTCCCTTCCCGGTGATTATAGTTCCCAACAGCCTTAAATCTTCAGTTCTCTTCACACAATGTTCTTAGTTTACTTTACAGTTCTATCACTGATCCCCAAAGCTAAATGCTTTCCACTGATTTACCAGTGGTTGCCCAAATCCAGATGACCATTTGATGGCAGCAAGAGATACAAAAATTCTAATCTTTGCTGCTAACCCATAAAAAGGACATTTAATTGGTTGATGGTATGATCGAGGCAGTGGAGGATGGGGGTAGAAAAACAAAGAAAATGTAGTGTCCAGAATGACCAGACGTTTTTACATTATTATTATTATTATTTAACTCACCTTTATTACATTGTCACTCAAGTCAGTGAACATGCCTATTATTTCTTCCTCCTCCCATTTTCCCACAGTCATAACTCTGCAAAGTTTGTTGGACTGAAAGAGAAAGTGACTGGCCCAAAGTCGCCTAGATAGCTTTCATAACTAAGGAAGGATTAAAAACTCACATTCGGGGTTTTCATGGCAGCACCTGAAATGCTACACCAGAAGACTTTTCCTGTGTTAATGATATTAGTGGGGCTGGAATTTGAGGCAAAAATACAACTAATTGTGGCCTTTAAAGTGTTGCGTGTTAAAGTTGAATGGACAGCAGAGCAACAATCTCCCACTCTATGTGTGTGGGAAGAACATGCTGTGGGAGGAGGATATAGTGAAACATCTGTGTGAATGTGGGCTGAGTAAAGCCTGCATGATACATTATAATTTTCCTTTTTCCTTTTCTTTTTCTCTCTGTCTTCAACTCTCAATTAGTTTGTTAACATTTATGTACATAATAAATGCGTTACAACCTCTTCCAGAAACAGGAAACAGTACTTTCATGCTAACAGGAAATTTAGCCTTTCTCACGTCCTAGTCACTCCACTAATCTGCATAAAGACAAGAAAGCTAAGAGAGGAGGCTTTCCATTCTCTTCAGTAAAAGTGCAGAGGGGATTTTTATGCCTCATATAACTGGATGAAAACAGCTTACCAAACAGCATCTCCCAGGAGGGTGGGACAGAGAAATTATGGGGTAGAGTTTAAGAATCCCAAATGGGGGAGCCAAAGAGACCAAACCACTCCACTCTCAAAGAGACCATAATGCTCAGAATCCAGGTGTTGCAACCAGTCAATCTGAGCTGCAGTACAAAGAAAGAATAGACTAGGGTTGTGTCAAAGTTTTGATGGAAAGATACAAGAAGACTGTCGTCATTAGCTTATGCAGTACCTACTTTCACAGTTCATTTTATAAGCAAATCTGGCAGTTGAACAATTCCATGTATTATGCTGATAATACTATCTTGTTCAATTATGTCCAGTGCTTGGGCATTCAGCTCTCTTCACATTTTCTGATCTTGTATTTTCTGCTGTCAAACTTCTGGCCCGTGCTGGCCACGCCCATGCGTGGTGTTTAGCGAAGGGAGAAAAAGTCACGCTATGTCAGATGATGCCACCGTGATGATGTGAGTTTGACACCCCTGTTGTACAGCTTCTTTCAGCTGTTTTATGTTCTGGCTGGTGTCAGCTTTGATGGTGTCCAGCCACCATGTTTTCGGCGGCCCTGCTTCCTGTTACTGATGACCAAACTGATTATATAACTGCCTTTTCCATTGAGTTTGATCACATGAAATCATTGGGAAAAAATAAGGCAGAACTTTGTTATTTTGCCTTCCAATAATATGTCAGATTTTTTTTAGGCTCCATGACCTGTTTGTCACCTTTCTCTTCCAAGGAATATTCAGGAGCCTTCTCCAACATCATTGTTAAACAAGCCAATTTAGGCTCATATGCTAGTTATTTCATGGTTTAACTTTGGCAACCATATGTAGCTATGACAAACATAATAGTGTGGACTAATCTGTATTTAGTGCCAGGCTGATGATCTTGCTTTTCATACTCATCATTGCTGTGCAACCCAGTGCTGAAGACAGTGTTTGATAAGATCTGTTCTTAACAGAACTTAATTATATGAAACAACAGCAATGAGATGTTAGAAAAAGATGACTAAACATGGAGAAACAAAGAGAAGCAATGTGACACTCTTTTAGTTGCTAGGATCCCTGAACAACAACAGAGAAAAATACCAGGTGGCCTTTTCCATAGCTAGCATCTGTAGGATTCTGCCCAGAGTTCAAAGAAAACATCCAACTGTTTCATCCTTTCAATACATTCAAATGGTCTTAGGTCCCTAGTTACAGAGTTTACAGCTTATCTTACATTTGAAATGTATTTATTTACAGCAACTTACAACAAATTGCTAGTTTACTCGCAGGCAGAGACAGACTGCAAATATTCTAGTAAAATTAAGCTTTTCTAATGCCCCCAAACAAGCAAGCACACAAAATAAATACCAGCCAGAGATCATTTATGCTAATACTACCACTTGTCCCTCCTCAATATGAAGGTAATCTTCAGTTGAATTCATATTCCACTATAGCATGTTTTGCTATATTTTAAAGGGTGGTCTTTGAGCATTGGAAGTGGTTTATAACAGAATAGTAGTTTCAGTTTATTAATAACTTAATAACAATAATGTGTGGTTGGGGCACCAGGCTCAATACTAGGACACTATGATTGTTAGTTGTGCATTAGGCATGAAAGCCAGCTGAGTGACTTTGGACCATTGCCTCTCTGTCAGCTCAACCCACCGCACAAGGTTGTTGTGTGGAAAATAGGAGAAAGAAGAAATACTGGGTATGTTTGCTACTTTGGCTTGTTTATAAAGGCAGTAGAAAAAAAATATTAAATATTTTGATCTCTAAGTATTTTTTTCAAGAATTGTACTAGTGGGGATACCAAAAACTTCTTCAACATTTTATGAGGGAGAGCATCACAGGTCCTCTATCAAGGAATTACCAGAGAATCAGATACCCGTGTAGCTAAGAACAAAGATAAAAATAAAGTTTAAACCTCTTTCCCACAGCAAAGGTTGAAGGGATTTTTTAAAATGTATAGAATTCACACAAACACACAGGACAGTTGCTATATCTTAGCTTTAAAATAGAAAAAGAGGAAAAAAAAAGGGAGGAGGAGGAAAGATCACTGATTGAAGAAGGAAATTAGCAGAAAGAGAATAATAGTTCACGGTAGCATGTATTCTTCCATTGCTGATTCAGAATGGCGGAAGTTGGATATTTCTTGGGGAAAAAAAGAGAGAAATAGATTTTTTTTAAAAAAAAAAAATCACTTTAGCATTTGGGAAATCAATAAGCTGTCATAAAGATTGTTTTAATTGGGAATAACGAAGGGGAGCAGGGAAGAAAATGCTTTAGCATTGTGTCCTAGATAGAAATAAAATGCATCTTATCAATAATTCTACAAAAGATTTCAGACATGTTTGGATTTAGCAGCAGCAGCAGGATATGACAAAGTGACTTGCAAATTCCAGTTCTCAAGATTAAATTCATTCCTTTGTCACTCACAAGCAGAAAATAAAATAATAGTATATATGTGCTTGGTGTGTGTATATGGATACATATGTACGTGTGGATAGTGGATGTATCCCTTCCTTCCTTCCTTCTTTCCTTCCTTCCTTCCATTCATCCATCCATCCATTCATCCATTTAGGTATTACTTTGTGACTACTTCTTATTCTTAAGCAATGTCTGAAATTCAAACTGCAAATATAAATTGGAAGGAGAGAAAGCATTAAGATGGAGTGGACAGTGTCATACCTGACTTTTAATACTCAAAAATCCCAAACTGGAATAGAACCTCAACTTTCAGTTGTAGACTATCATTACCCAAATTGTACCAGAGCTTCTTTACAATTCCCATGCTTTTGGATGGAGGCATTTGCAATAATATCTAAAAAAAAGCAATATAGCCCAATGAACTGATTATGTTTAACTGTTCCTTTGCAAACGTTTATGATCAACATTCAAATCGTCAAAGACAGATCTGGCACAACACATGACATCAAAGGATAGGAGGTATGACATTCCACTCTGTATAGAGGTGAATTTCCAAACAGGATTTTTGCTACGGATGAAACTAAAAAGCTGGCATGATAATTGAATTATTTGAGTGCCAGAAATTTGCATTAATTAATTCAGTATTTAAATTCAGTAACTTTAATAATTTCAATAGCGAAATATGTAGCAAGTATGAGACGGACCTTCTTAATATGTCATTATTCTTATGATTAATCATAACTATTGATTGATTTTACTGGGCTACTATTTCAGTGCTGCTTTAGCACATATTTCATTATTGTATTTCCAACATAAAGATTTGCTGCAGTTATGCCTATCACCCATATGAAGTTTCCTGGTTCTTATAAACCCTGGATCTAGTCTGCATAATGATCAAAATGCCTACTTTTATTTCATGCTATTCTGTGCCTGTAGATAGCTATTCCAGCTGTGACTCTTCTTGCTGTAACAAAACTCAATGTGTGAGAATGAGCACCTGTAGATTCGAGATTCTGCTTTGCATCACAATGTCAATACTATTTCAATCTGCAGATTTTATTTCAGTTTTTCAAGATTTCCGTCCTTACTAAATGTTCATAGGCACTATTATCAGGGGTGGGCTTCAGCCGGTTCGTGCCAGTTTGGGAAAACAGGATATTAATTTTACGTCCAGTTTGGTGAACTGGTAATTCTGACCATCAGCTGGCCCCATCCCGCCCCACCATGCCCCTCCAAGGAGCCCCCACATGGCCCATTTTGGATCCCAGGTAAGTGCAGGGGCAAATGGAGCCCGTGGAGGTGGAAAATGGGCTTCCCAGGGGCCCGTGGAGGGCAAAAATGGTCCTATTCCTGGCCTCCAGAGAGCCGCTGGAGCCTGGAGAAGTGGAAAACAGACCTCCCAGAGGCTTGTGGAGGGCGAAAACAGGTCTATTTCTGGCCTCCAAAGAGCCTCTGGAGCCCAGGGAGGTGGAAAACAGGCCGACCACAGCCCGTTTTTGCTCCCAGTATGGTGCAGAAGGCCAACTAGGCCATGCCCACTGTGGCCACGCTCATCCAGCAACCGGGCAGAGAACTGATTGTTAAATTATTCAAAGCCCACCACTGACTACTGTGTATATTTAGGAACCTTCTTAGAAATAGGAATTTGGATACAGACAGAAGTGTTGCATACAAAAAAGTGGGCTCATATTTAAGTGCAGTTATTTCTCAAAAAGGATTACATGATTATCTGGAACTTGTCTAAATGTACTTTTTGGAGAAAGAAAAGCTTCAGTGTTAATTGACAAAGCTTGTCCTGTTTCTGATCAAATAAATATTTATACATATATGTTGCTTTATTTTGTTACATTTTAAAAAGATCCAAAATTCTACTACCTAATATGTATTTGGAGTCTTTTGTCAAGGCTCTATTTATCCTTTATTAATACAGTTTTGAAGGGAGGATTAAAAACCCCTCACACTTGCAGAATAACTACTTTTGATGCAAATAATTAGAGCGCATTGTTGTTTATCATTTATGCTTTATAGTATTTTTAATGAAACCCTGTATATATATATGTGTGTGTGTGTGTGTGTGTGTGTGTGTGTGTGTGTGTGTATATATTCTCTGTGTAGCCACAAATGGAATGAACTTTGCTTGTGGTGCGATGTTTCCTAGCAACTTCATGCCTGTTATAGTTTTCCTTTCTCTATTCTTCACACTAAAAGCAAAGTCGTGTCCATTAATTCCCAAGTCTAGTGAAAACTTCTCAGAGATTTTATTCATGTTTTCATCTTGCTCAGATGTTCTTGGGGGAGGGGAGACTTAGACCACTGTGGTTTGTTGATCACTCTACAATTTCCCTTGAACAAGAAGACCCAGATTGTATATTCACAATTAATACCTTTTTGTATTTAAAAGAAATGGAAATGTTACAGTGTGGTACATCCCTCGATAGTATATCATTTTGGTTGTTCAAACATCAGACATGACACACCAAGAGGTAAAATAAAATGTCTTCAAGGCATATTTTAGGTGGTACAACTGCTTGTTTCTTTTAGTGCCTGTATAGTGCAAATGCATCCTTTTTCTTATTTCAAGACTGTCCATTTTACGAACATCAGAAGAACATTATAGAGCTTGTTAGTACATGGCATTTCTTGATGATTACAACTAACCTTCGACATGCTAGTGGCAAACAAATTCTTATACCTGAACTTCTCAATGTTGGCAACTACAGAGAGCCAAAGGCTGGTGGTGAAAAGAAACTGAACAGCTTATATTTCACAGAGAAATGGCTGAGATTGAAAATCATAGTTCAAGAATGTGAGTTTCCCTAAAATTGAGTCCAATTTTCTCCTGCCTAAAGCAATACATGCCATTGTTCCTTCTACTCTATTTTACACCTAAAATATGGAATCTGGACACTACATTTTAGGAAAAACATTAACAAACTAGATCATATCTAGAAAGGAATAATACAAATGTAGAGTAGCTGGAAGCAGTGTTTAATCTGGAGAAGAGAAGACTTCAGGGAAACATAATCTGAAGGTATGCAGAAGACAATTTGTTCAGCATTGCCCAAGAGGGCAGGAAAGGAGATCTTGTCTGCTTAGGCATTCCTAGGCTGCATTAACAGAGGGATAGAATCAAGATCACATGTAGTTTTTAAGAAGAGACTGGACAGCCATTTGTTCAGAATGATACCGGGTTTCCTGCTTAAGCAGGGGATTGAACTAGAAGATCTCCAAGGTGCCTTCCAAGTCTGTTATTCTGCTATCTCAGTTGGAGATAAAGAGACATTTCCTAATGGTAGGAGCTAATTGAACAAGAGTATTTGAGAAATTGGTGGACTCTTGTTTGAAGTATTTGAACAAAGGGCTGGATGGCTGTAGCTAGAAATAATATATTAGATTTCTGAATTGAGTTTATATTTCAAGATTCCTTCCTACCATTATATTGTATGATTCCACATTTTCTTACAAAAAAAATATGAAGACATAATATTAAGGGCTTACTGACTTTCTGAGATCCTGGGTCATTCCTCAGAAACTGAATGTCATAATGACAGATAAATTTAGATTGATTTTAAAAAAGAGTAAAGCAGAACTAGATTGTTGGTTTAGGTTGAGATATATGTTTTCTATCTGCTTGAGCTTCAATGTAATAAAGTATTAACTGCATAATAAGATTTGAATCAACTGTTAATTTAACCAGTAAAGTTCTTCTAATTCAATCAGTCTTGTTTCTGATTAGATTATTATAGCACAAAGTTGTATACAAGGCTTTATTATATGTACAGTAACAGAGATGCTGACCATTGTATTTCAGCAATATTGAGATACTCACTAGTCCTCCATCACTTTTGCGTATGTGTCCATATGCCTTCAAGTCACTGATTCCTAGTGACTGTCAGAACTAGTCCCTGAGGTTTTCTTGGCAAGATTTCAGAAGGGGTCCATTTCCTCCTTCCTGAAGCTGAAAGAGAGTGATTGGTCCAAGGTTATCCATCTGGTTTTGTGCCTAAGATAGGATTAGAACTCAGTCTACTGGGGTTTTTTGCCTGTACCTTAACCACTGGCTCTCCCATGTCTTATATACAAACACAAATTTTGCTGAGATATTTTTAAGAAGATTATAAGGACATAAGAAACCTGCTGGATGAGGCCAAGGCCTAATCTAAACATGTTTTCACGGTGACCAATGTGATGGCGTTAGGTTGCTTGTAAGCAAGAGATAGAAACATTTATGTGTGTTCCATCCTTTAATTTATATTTGAAAGAATGCTGTCTCCAATAAAGATAGCTCTAAGTATCAAGACCAGTAGTTCTTTTAAGGACATCTTCATGTTATATAGTAATTAATTTCCCAGGTTAAAATGTATCATGTTAATCATTCATCAAGTTTAAAGAAATTCTTCTGGAGCTCTTTACAAAGTCTTGTAGATTTTTACCAACATGAACAGTTTGATATTCTCCACAAACTTGGAAACCTTACAGCCATACCCTATGTCAAGATATTTTTAAAAAATCAGTCCCAACATTGTCTATGAGGGACTCTGCTTCTTACTTATTTCTCTTTAGTAAATTGTCCATGTTTTCCTATTTTTGCTATCTTTTTTAACCAGTTAGCAATCCATAAAAGGATAGGCCTTTTTTTCTATCACCACTAAGTTAACTCAAAATCTTTGATAAGAAACTTGGTCATTCTTTTGGAAATCCAAGCAAACTATCCTTACAAAGTCACCTCCATTCATGTGTCTATTGACATTCTCAAAAAAAAATATAGAAGATTGTTGAGGCAGGATTATTTTTACAAAATACATGCTGATTTTCCTTCAGCAAAGGATTATTCTTCTATGGACTTATATTTGCTTCAGTTACCATTTCTAGACATTTGCCCGGAACAGTTGTTAAGCTGAGACGTCTATAATTATTCACATCTCCCCTGATATATTCTGAAAACTGGTGTCACACTGGCTAGCTTACAATCATTTGGTAACCAGTCTGATGTGAGGGAGAAATGACTGTTTTGGGGCGGGATTCATATGTGAGCAATTTTATAATTAAGTTCTTTGTGATACAGTACCTCAGGTAGATGCTGTCAGGATCAGTAATAAGTGACCAGCAATTCTCTGATTTCCTAGAATATTTTGTCATATTATCTCAACTTATTTTAATTGTTCCCATTCTCTTTCTGGGAAATGTGATGCAGATTCAGGTTCTTGTCCTACATCTTATGTTGTATAGATAGCTAGAAAAAAAATCTGTTTACTTACAGATTCTCAAATTTCTTTCTGTGTCCCATTCATTCCTCCTTGAGCAGCTTTTTCATTCTTGTTCTTTTTAATTAAACAGAGCATTTATTGGGACATGGGGCTATCAGAATAGAAGGACAGAATTGGAAGGAACCTTGGAGGTCTTCTAATCCAACCCCTTCTCAGGGTTGGAGCATTCACAACTTCTGGAGGCATGTTGTTCCACTGATTAATTGTTCTGTTGCTGAAATTGTGAATGATCCAACACTGGAAATTTTAAGACGAAATTGGACAGCCATTTGTCTGAAATGGCATAGGGTTTCCTGCCAGACAGGGGATGGACTAGAAGACCTTCAAGATCCCTTCCAACTCTATACATTTTGTCATATGGAGTTTATGAAGATTTATCAGCAATGAAAAGCAGTTTATATTCAGATTAAATTTGTTGTTTTTATTTAGAATATATACTATTTTTAAATAGGAGTTCCCAAAGTAGTATCTGGTGTGTTGGAAATAAACTTTTTTTAGTTTAATACTTTTATTGTTTAATAGCAAAAGACCAAAAAAATAAGATAAGACAAAACCAAAATGCTAAATATAGATTAAAAGCATTATAAAAAGTCTTTCCAGTAACAAATTTCTCCTTTTCCTTCTATCTGTGCCCCCAACTACTGAGCACAATTTAGATATTGGTTCTTTAATATGAACATTAAAGATTACTGCTGGTCTCTATTTAAATCCTAGAAACCCAATTCCAGATGTCTAAAAATGGTTTGCTGCATATTGTGTTATATTTAAGGGAGCTGTTCCTGCTTGAATTTGGTTAAACTTCCATTAATGTCAGTTTTGCCATTGCAAGCATTCCCTAATTTTAGTCCCCCAATCTGATACTGTCAGCAAGATTTCTCTTTTCCAGTGTCAGACCGAGTTTGTTCTTGCAGCTTTCAGCATATATATAAGCAAATTGTGATATTTTTCATTTGTGTTTTCTGAAATTATACCTGATAAAAAGTATCTAGTTTTTGTTTAAATTTTATTTTTAAGATTTTTTAAGATTTGATGTACATGTGATGTACTTTTGAGGGTTTTTTTTTTAACATAACACATACATATGATAAAATCCTTCTTTTTGTGGGGTTTCCAACATTTGTTATATACTTCATTTATCATGGCAAATGTTTACAGAGATATGTGATGATGATGATGATGATGATGATGATGATGATGATGATGATGATGATGATGATGATGATGATGATGATGATG
>JANHFL010001762.1:84432-100983 GCA_032468155.1 Oxyrhabdium leporinum | reverse complement strand
ATAGATAGATAGATAGATAGATAGATAGATAGATAGATAGATAGATAGATAGATAGATAGATAGATAGATATAAAATCAAATTAAAATTGAAATAAAATACAAGTTATAACTACTGGCAAATGGGGAGGAAGGGAAAAGAATATAACGGGGGGGGAAACTATTTGTCAATCATCCACATTCAGTGGATGGGGCCCCAGCAAACTGGCAGTACCATGACTTCAGGCTATTACAGAAGATCAGTAGTGTGGGATCCAATCTCACCTGAGGAACCAAAATGTTCCAAAGGGCTGGGGCCATTTCACAGGAACATGTGGCTCTAGGTTCACAAATATTGAGGCAATGCTTTCAACAAAGCTATTTTAAACAGCACCTCCTTTGATCTCTAAGGTGTTCTATAAAAGACTCACAGCCTCCCTTTCAATTCCTCTCTCAATTATTAGCCTCACCTTACATTGAGAGGCAAATAAAGTTCCCTTACCGAAGTCTCATTTCAGACTGGTGTTACTGCTAATACAGTGTTAGTAAAATTTTCAGACAGTCAGATCGCCAACCATCAGCAGATTTAATGTGATCCTACTGTATAAGTTTCCAATCAAGAAGTGTTCTTCTGTCAAAGAGATCCATAACAGTATGGGTTTATGACTTTTGATGGACATTTATGTACACATTCACAAAGTGACCTTTGCTGAATAGAATCAACATTCTCATCATGAGGTAATGGGTTTCTTTTTAATGTCAATGCCTCTAACTAGTAAATGGGTTTGAGGTTCATTGCCTTGTTAAGATGTAGCAGAAAGCATTAGCAAATGGCACATATGGGAGAGTAATATGCTGGCAGACAATCAGGGATCCTGAGATGGTATTCCAGCCTTTTATTATGTCTCTCATGGAATGGCCAAAGAGTGACAGATCTCATAGCTGCACAAAATGCATTGTTTGTGAGCAACTTCATTATAAACAAATATGCACAACCAGAACAAGTAGAAAATGTCCCCATCAATCAATTATACACTGAAATATTATTATTTTCAACATATAAATGGAATTATAAGGAATTATAAGACCTAAGAAGTTACTTTTTTCTTAATTTTCACAAAAAAAATGAGTGATCAATCCCAGTCCTTGTTCTCAAGCTTTCATTCTTGAGAATATGGATATAGATATCCTAAATATGAGGAAAGGAGAGACTCCTTCAATTTTTTTCAGGGTTTTAACCATGTTTGTACAAAGTGGTGAGAGACACAAATGTACATTTTCTCAGTCATCAGCACTAAATGATAGCAGCTTTATTCCAAAATATTCCAATGTTGTTGTTCTTAATTTCCAGATTCATGCAGAGTCAGTGGAAGGTTCCCACCTCTTAAATATTACAGAAGTTGTTCCACATTCTGCATTTGTTGAGTATCTCTGGAGCAGATTATTAAGAAGCAAAGCAAAGAAACAAACAAAGGTTTTCTGTGGAGTTTCCTCAGCCATAGGTTGTTTAAATGGGAAAGGGGAAATAGAGAGTTTTCTCTGTACACATCAGCAAAGAAAATAAAGTGCCATTAAAAAGAATATCTCTGGGAAGCTTTTAAAACTTCTACAGAGTTTTCCTCAAGTGAGATCAGAATAACAGAATAACAGAAGAATAACAGAAATAGCAGATTTGGAAAGAACCTTCCAAATCTTCTGGTCCAACCCCTTGCTCAAGCAAGTGCTCCTTTATCACTTCAGACAAATGCCTGTCCAATCTGTTCTTTAAAATCTCCAGTGTTGGAGCACCTACAACTTCCGGAGGCAAGGTCTGATTAATTGCTGTCAAGAAGTTTCTCCTTAGTTCTAGGTTGGATCTCTCCTTGATAAGTCTCCATCCATTACTTCTTGTCCTGCCCTCAGGTGCTTTGGAGAATAGGTTGACTCCCTCTTCTTTGTGACAGTTGCTTAGATATTGGAAGACTGCTATATGCCATCCTCTAGTTCTTCTCTTCTTTAGAATACACATACCCAGTTCCTGCAACCATCCTTCATATGTTCTTCATATGATCAGAATTAGTGGATGTTTTTAACCTTTTTAAAGAATACAAGAATACAAAGGATAATGGGAAATGATAGTTAAAAAAGTTTACTACACTGGTTTCAGGAAAATAAACATTCAAGAAACATCTAATCATGAAATATTTGGCCCAGAAAAAATAACAGTGTTCTTGCAGTCATCAGTTAAGTGTTTTCCAAAAAGAACTCCCAGAAATATTTCAGTCTGAGGGAACAGCTATCCTTTCTTTTACTCTTACTACAATTGCAAGATAGTCATTTGTAACTTTTGTGTTTGCAAAGATAAAATATTTGCCACAGATATATTTCTTTTGAAGGGGCAGTCTTTTAAAACTGCTATTAGAGCTGATTAGATCTCTTTATTCTGCTTGAGTCTAGCAATAACTCTGAAATGAAGCATTCCACCCAAAAAGAGAGGTCTTCTCATGGAGAAATAGATTGGGAAATAATACACGTTGGAAAGCAGAATGCAATGGGAGGGGTGGTTTAAAAAGAAAAACTCTGTCGGAATCAGATAGATTTGAACACTTTAATTGTGTGATTACTCCCCTTTCTTGTTCCTCTCTTTCCCTCTTTCCCTCTTTCTTTTAATGAATAAGATGATTAGTTCTTTTATCTCTTGAGACCATTTACCTTCAGGATGCTGATTGCCATTGCTGTTTTATCCATGGATATTTGGATTAAATGTGTAGTCAGAATGGCATTAACCGTTTTATTTTTTTTTAAAAAAATCAGTTACTATGTTAAGCCAGTACTACTTGTTTTACAGATTTGTGAGAGCAAAAATATAGGTAGTCCTTATGACCACAATTGAGCCCAAAATTTCTGCTACTAAGAGAGACATTTGTTAAGTGAACTTTGCCCCATTTTATGACCTTTCTTGCTATATCATTAAGTGATTCACTGCAGTTCTTAAGTTAGTAACAAGATAAAGTGAATCTGGCTTCCCCATTGAATTTGCTTGTCAGAAAGTCACAAAAGGTAATCACGTGACCTCAGGACACTACAACAATTACAAATATGAGTCAGTTGCCAAATGTCTGAATTTTGAACACGTGATGATGGGAATGCTGCAATGGTTGAGTGTGAAAAATGGTCATAACAAGGGGTGGGATTCTGCCGGTTTGGACCAGTTAGGCCGAACGGGTAGTTCTGGCAATGAGTTGGCCCCGCCCACCCGCTCCTGCCCTAGTCTGTATTTCCTTATTTTGCAGCTCAGCTGATTCGTGCGGCACAGCGGATTGCCGCGCGCCAGCTGTTTTACGCAGCAGGGCTGCAGTAGAAGGTGAGTTCTATAGCTAAAAATTGGCTTTTGCAAACTCTGCGTGTGTGCATGAAGCTTGTATTTGGCACACGTGTGCGTTTGGCACGCACACACACCAAGCGCGCACTCACCGAACCGGTTGTTACACCGGTTGAATCCTACCACTGGTTATAACTCACTTCTTTCAGTGCTATTGTAACTTTAAATGGTCATTAAATGAACTGTTGTAAGTTGAGGACTACATGTAGGCATTGTGGTAAAATGTTTACCATATGTGGGATGTAGAAATCCAGATAACTACCAGAACAGGAACAGCTCTTGATCATATATTGCTATCCAGCAAATAATGTAATGAGTATAAATATTATGTGGGAAGTTTTACTTCTAATCTGTGAATGAGATTTGAACAAGTGGATTGTTTTATGCTTCCTTATTTTGATATGAACATGATTATTTCTGAATGATCAGAAAAAGTTATTTTGCTGTTAGTAGTGCTTTATAATATATTCTCTGTAAATTTAAATTCAGTTTAATGTAATTAGTTATGATAAATAACCATTACCTCAATAATGAAATCTGCATTTGAGAAAGTAAAAGATAGGGATTGTTTCATGTTTTCTACCATATCCTTTGGAAAATACAAATTTACGCTCAGATCTATTTATATTGCAAGGAGTTTATTTTTGTAAATGTATATTGTTATCTGAAATAACAAGAATGATCATGCAATGTAGTACTCTTTATTTAAATTACCACTATTCACTATTAATTTATGCAGTGACATACGGTAGTTGCTCAAAACCATAAAGTAGCTTCATCCATTAGGAAGTTCGATCATATTTATAAAGAAATAGCAAGATATGATGTTAACTAGTTATTTAAAGATAATGGAAACAAAGTATAGCTATTAGAAGAAATCATAATCTCATATTGAAAGGCTTTAAAAATCTATAAACTACTAAAACTCTCAGGCCTCTAATTGGGAGAAATGGTACATCATAAGACAACAATTTTTGAACCAATCTCAAATGAGTTAAGTCAGGGGTCCCCAATCCCTGGTCCATGGACTGGCACAGGTCCACGGCATAACAGTAACCAGGCCATGCAAACAAGTAAAGCCCCATCCATGGGATGCAGGCAGCATCCGAAGCTACACCCCCTCCGGTTCGTGGAAAACTCTTTCTCCATGGAACTGGTCTCTGCTGCCCAAAAGTTGGGGGCCATTGAGCTAAATTACAGAATGTGTCCAAAACCTAGGACCCATGACTCCTGTGGGATTGAAAT
This sequence comes from Oxyrhabdium leporinum, assembly GCA_032468155.1. Taxonomy (NCBI): domain Eukaryota; kingdom Metazoa; phylum Chordata; class Lepidosauria; order Squamata; family Cyclocoridae; genus Oxyrhabdium; species Oxyrhabdium leporinum. The sequence continues at coordinate 96,400 of JANHFL010001762.1, read as the reverse complement.
TTTCACAAATTTATGGCTACTTCAATGCTGCCACATCACCCGCTGGCAGTTCAGTATATCAGAATCACCCTATCTCTCTAAAAGCTGGGTAGACCAGCCTGTCTGGTCTCTAGAGATCAGTTAGACCAGTCCCACCCTAGCTTTGAAGGCCAGGTTTTGTCATCAGCTACTAGAGAGCAGTGAGCATTGGTCTAGTTGGCAGGAAGTCATGCCCATTCCCACTGTTATTTTGCTTATGGTTATTTTGTTTTTTTGTTTAAGTAAGTAAATATCTCTGAATTGCTAACCCAATGGATCACAGGTTATCTAGTAGATCTTTCTTGTTGGCAAGAAAGACTATGTGTAATTTTCACACTTTCTTTTGCCCTCTACTTAGTCAACTTCAAATAAATGATGTACTTTACAGCAACAAACCCACCTGATATAGTCTTTAGCTTTCTTTTTGGGTGTACAGTAATGTTGTCTAATGTGCCTACAGCATAGAATATCCGTGCAAATCAGTATTACTTGAACTTATCTTCTTCGTTTCTTCAACCAGATGGCTGCCCTGATTTGTGCAATGGCAATGGGAGATGCACACTCGGTCAGAACAGCTGGCAGTGTGTCTGCCAGACCGGCTGGAGAGGGCCTGGATGCAATGTTGCTATGGAAACCTCCTGTGCTGATAACAAGGATAATGAGGGAGGTGAGCAAAAGTCTTCCAATTCCCAGCCTTGAAGGAACAGAAGGTTATGTGCAGTTTCATCATGAGTCATTTTACGAGTGAAAGACCCCCTCTCCTACTATTGTCAAGTGTTGTTGTTACATTTCCATTGAAGCAAATGAGATGGATAAAGTAGTACTCTTGTGAGCAAAATAATGTGACCTGAAAGACTTATTTTAAATATAGGGCTTGATTCATTTCTGGCAAAGCTCAGATTTGGAGGCTAGAATTCTCACTAGGCATTTGTGTGATTTAGAATTTCAAGTCTCAATGCTCCTTCATATATACCCTCTGCGTGACTTACACTTGCAAAAATATCAGCATACATTGTAGATTATTCAAGCAAAGGCACAGATGGTTAAGCAGGAAACTTTCCAAGGTATTGTTAACTGCCAGCTATGGGCAAATACAAGAGAATTCTGGACAAAGGTAATACTTGTATTTTATCAACTTCAATTCACAAAGCAGAAAGTGCTAAATGGAACAGAATAATGGAATTCATTTTACTGGCTATGATACAAGAATTTATTCTTGGGGGTTTTTTTGTTTTGTTTTGGTTTTTTATTTAATATGTTAATTAGTAAAACAGAGTTCTGTCTCAGCATTGATATATATTGTCCTGAAGATACTATATGCTGGAAGAAATTTAGCCAGTGATAAATTGAAAATGATTTTAGTATAAAGTATACCTCTGACTTCAAATGCTATAGCTATTTGTTTTAACACATTCACCAGTCACACATTTTTATGTATTACATTGTTCCAATATGTGTGTGTGTGTGTGTGCGTTTCCTTTCACGTGCATTTTCATCCATGATACACAATCAGTTTCCAAGGATTTAGCTCCAGATATATTGAATAATATTTGAAGAACTCATTTTTATTAATAGTTTAACGTTCAACCAACAACCTTTCTCAACATTTAAAGCTTATTGTCACAAGTTGTTTACTTGAGTGTATCTTGCATTCTTTGGTCTGTTGACCATAGGGACCTATTCATATGAGGGTTCAGCATTAGAGTGAAAATAGAACCAGATGATTGGATTGCCATGATGTCAACAGCACTGGAAAAAGGAAGTGCCTTTTTTCCTAATCAGCTATAATAAAGTTGAACTTTCTGCAAACTTCACTGGGGTGAAGTGGAAGTGAATTGTTTTGTTTTTGAAATTCGTTGAGAAGTATACAAAAATAAATAATATTTTGGTATGTTGTTTTAGAGAAAGCTATATAACCTGAATTATAAAATTCTTTGCAAAACGTGGAATTGCTATGTGCAGTAAAAACAGTAGACAATGGAAATAAACAGAACATCTAATAAATTTTGCAAAATTAAGTATAAAATCTTGGCAAGTAGTTCATCAGGTCGCAAGAGAGATATGGGTAATGTCTTATTGCCCGCATCCTGTATTTGTGGATAAATGTGTAAAGAATGTTTTTTTTATTATGTAAAAGGAGCGTTGGTTTAAGGCAACAATATAAGTGTATTTCGGTATGCAGATTGTACTAATATATTTTCTATTGAGGATCTGCCTGACAAAGTGGCAGTACATAGGCAACCCTAGTTGATCACACACATACCAAAACAAGTTAAGCAAGAACAGATGTTATTACTATTATATGGGAAATTCCACAGCTGTATAGTAGACAGGAAAGCTTAAAAATAGCCAATTAAATATGGAGATATCCAGGACATTGTTAATACTCATGCTTAAATGAAAAGAAACTTTGTCTTTCAACAAACTTTTTTATTTAGGATCTATTCCTATCAAAAATGAGTTTAATTATGTGGAAAAGTGTATTATGAGTATGCAAGATTTATTATGATGAGTGGGACAGTGAACACCAAGAATGTAAGTAAGCCAAAACTGTATACTCCTTGGCATGGAAGTCATTGCAAATCCCCAGAAAAAGCAGATAGTAGCTATATCAGACAGCAACAAATTAGAAAAATGCTGGAGGCAGACAATCACTTTAATGATAATGGTAAAGTATCATTTCCTACTGTGCAAGGAAAGAAAATTATAAATGACTCCTATATTTTACCAAGGAAATAGCACAGATAGATAATATCAAGTAATGAAAGCATCCTAAAAAGATCTGCAACCAGAGGAGAGGGAAGTGGAGAAAAAAGAATGAGCAGAATGAGAAGGAGCAATAGCAAAAGAACCCAGAGGAATAAGAGCAACCAGGAGTGTAAGACTTATATATAAGTAAAACAATGCAAGAAGAGATAAAGATGTTATCAGTCAACTGAACTCTCCTATGAAAAGGAAACTTTTTTTTCTAAAAACTTTTTTTCTAAATTACAAAAATTAAAGCTGGACATAATATCACTCCAAGAAGTACATATTAAAAGATATCATTATAAACTTTTGGAACACTCTAAGTTGGGAAAATTATTTTATTTGTTATCACAATACAAAAAAAAAGGGGTAGCACTACATGTCAAAGAAACCATAAATGCTAAGCAAATTTTCAAAGATGAAGAGGGGAGAATCTTGATGGTGGAAGTGACTCCTTTTGCCTCTACTGGATCTTGAACAGACGTTTGGTGGACTCTAGTGGTAGGATGGTGTCCTTTTCCAATCCTTGTTCTACTATATTACCATACCCAGTTTATTTAGCACACACTGTAGCAATATCTAAAACAGAAGAAATCCAATCTACCAGAGTTGGCCACCTCCAGCATCTGCTGCCAGAGGCCATTGTCTTACTTTATCTACTGAAAGGACCGGCAGTATGAATAATATCAACAACCGGTCAGCATAATTTCTTGGAAAGAAATCGCTAAATAGAGCATCACAGAGTCGAAGTCCATGATAGGGGCTTTTATCTCTATCCACTGAGATGAGCAGACATAGCGTTAAAAGAGGCTTATTTGGTACACATTTCCTGCCTCAGAAGGGGAATAAACCTGGTTCTCAACCATGGAAGCAACGTGTCAGGTTAGTTTTCTCAACATAGGATATAAATGGGAGAAGATGCTTTATAACAGGGGGTCTCCAAACTTGACCACTTTAAGACTTGTGGATTTCAACACTCAGAATTCTGGCTGGGGAATTCTGAGAGTTGAAGTCCACAAGTCTTAAAGTTGCCAAATTTGGAGACCCCTGCTTTATTTAGAAAGAAAGAGCAAAGATATATCTGGGCCAAAGCTCTCTGGATCAAGTTGCCAGATATCTCAGGAAAAACCACAAGTAAAACTTGAAGGTAACAACCCCATCCTTGTGTTTCCTCTCCACCAATAATCTTGGTGCCATTTCGCAAAGCGAATAGGCAGCGACCTAATTTTCCTTCTCCATGGCGGTCTTAATCCTTTGCTAAAGTCAGCGGTTGTGACCCCCATCACACAACCACAGATTCCTGAAAACAGAAGTTGTCCTAGGAAGATAGCAGGCAGTGCTTTCTAGAATAGAATGTGCCCACCTAGTCCTGGTATGTAGAAGGGGTCTATTGAGGGGTTCCCCTTCTTTACAAGAGCCATGGGGTACGAACCAGACAACAAGCCTTCCAATGCTGGCCCCCATGTTTGGGGTACTCTCCTGCCAAAGCTATGGATGGTCCCAATCCCTACTTGCGTTTCACAAACAACTGAGAATTATTTGGTTTGAGTATCTTTTGATTTTGGAGACTTCTGAGGCCACTGGATGTTACTTTATTTATTGAAGTTTTGTATTATTTTCTTGCATTGTTATCTGCCCACCGCAGAGGAGGTATTTAGGTATTCAAAAAAATGAAAGAATAACGAATTCTTGAAAAAGTTAAGTGTACCCTCACTGCTCCGCAAAAATCTGGATAATCACTAAATGGCAAATTCTAGTGGTCATCCATATTTCTGCAGTTCCAGTGTTTAGCCCTTGCAAAGTATATATTCATTTCTGTTTTTTCCTCTTTCCTATTTATCCATCCATGCATTCATTCATTGCCCAAGTGTTTTAAAACATTTAATCTTTTAAATATGTGTTGTAACATGCTGAGCAAAAGGTTTGGGTTTAGGTGAGGGTCTCTAATGGGGATAAGGGAAAGAGGTCTCTTTTCTTCCAAGCAGGAATATACTGTGTAGCCTAGATCTCTCAGGGATTTTTTTTCAGCTGCTTTGCTGAATTACAGTTTTCATTAAAAGAAAACCAAGATTAAACCATTTTATTTCTCGGAGGAGATTTAGAAAAAAATATATGCAGGCAATCGTCTTCCTACTTTTTTCTTTTTTTAATATAGCTACTCATTTCACACCAGTGACTCTAGGCAGCTTACAAAGATTAAAACACTGAGAACTCAAACAATAGTTTTGGAAGTTTCAGAGTTATGGGGTGTAGGAATAATTTAACATCCATGAGGCATTTATTTTCAGATTTTATATGGTTTGAATTCGGCAGTGTCATATTACAATGCAGAAATGAGTGAACCTGACAATTTAAAGTTTTTTGTTTCATTTCTTTCTTTCACTTTAAATCCATCAAGGTTAGTTTCTCTCTCCATTTCTGTTTTTCATTTGTTGGTTTGGTGCAAGTCATGTTACATAGATTTGGCACCTAATAGAGCCTTGGTGGCACAGTGGTTAGAGTTCGATTCTCACCAGGCTCCAGGTTGACTCAGCCTTCCCTCCTTCCGAGGTGGGTAAAATGAGGACCCAGATTATTGGGGACAATATGCTGACTCTGCAAACCGCTTAGGGAGCACTGTAAAGCACTATGAAGCAGTATATAAGTCTAAGTGCTATTGCCAACGGCACTGATTTCTGGCCCCACTACCTTCTGTGTACCTTTATCAATACTCATCTGCATTTTCCTTTCCATATTTTTGTTCCTTCCTTTTTCTTACAGAAGTAAGAATGTCTAAGCCCTTGGAACTGGAGAAGGTGCGCCTGGAGCTGCAAGAAGACCACACAGGTAAGTTGGTTTGATGGGAAGAATAAGAATGTATTTATTCATTAACAGAAAGGCTCTTGCGGAGGCTGGTTGAAATGAGAATGCACCTTTCCCTGCAGTCTCTGCAGCAAGTGGCCTGTTTGAAGCTAATTCATTTTCTTTCTCCTTTTTAAATTTAAGAAGGTATTAAAAATACGGAATGCAAGTGAATGAATAAATAAAGAAGATTCCAGCTTTCCGTTGGAGAGCCTTAATAGAAAAGTCAGGAACCCAGAAATTGGCTTTTTTATACGTATTTTTTTCCCCAGTCATCTTCAAGATATAAAGGAACCATTAGGCCTAATAAATGGTATTAATATACTCCTGAGACAACGTGGTGATACAGTTTTGTACAGTTTTGTACATGAATCAGAATTAGTATCCGACGTAGTGGATGAAGGGGAACAAGATAAAAATGTGAAGAATGGGAGGAGGGCTTCTCGGTGCACTGAGAAACAAAGCATTGGGAAAAAAAGAACTATTAAAAGTTACTGTCCTGGGAAAGATAAGGAACTAAGCAAAGGAGAATGGACTACATAGAAGAAGCAGGCAATGTTTAGTATAAAGTATTGTTATTCAGGAAAGGCAAGCCAAGAACACGGTGGCTTGATATGACAAATGACAAATTGTTATTCATTGGTTTGGGTGCCACAAAGAAGAGGGGGTCAACCTACTCTCCAAAGCACCAGAGGGCAGGACAAGAAGCAACGGATGGAAACTAACCAAGGAGAGAAGCAACCTGGAATTCAGGAGCAACTTCCTAACAGGGAGGACAATGAACCAGTGGAACAGCTGGCTTCCGGAAGTTGTGGGAGCTCCATCACTGGAGGTTTTCAAGAAGAGACTGGACAGCCACCTGTCTGAAATGGCATAGGGTCTCCTGCTTGAGGTTGGACTAGAAGACCCCCAAGGTCCCTGCCAGCTCTTTTCTGATTGAAGAAAATGAGGCAATTCTTCTCCATTGGGCGGTCCCATTCTCTTGTGCAAAGCGAAGCTAGGAGCACGTGCTTAGTGACTCCTGGATTGCCAAGAATGGGATTATCCCAATTCTGGATGGCACATGAATCATCTCTGACTGGGAAGGTGGGACAGATAGAGGTTGCTCCAAAAGAAGGTGTCGGAGGGATTGAGTTAGGGGAGGATGAGGATTGTTTGGAGAGCCACTTTGTTCCTCCAGCTGGAAAATACTCTCTGCTCTGTTTTAGAGAAAAGAATAATAATAGAATAGTAGAGTCGGAAGGGACCTTGGAAGTTTTCTATACCTACTCCCTGCTCAGGCAGGAAATCTTATACCATTTCAGGCAAGTGGCTGTCCAGTCTCTTCTTAAAAGCCTCCAGTGATGGAGCACCCACAACTTCTGGTGGCAAGTCGTTCCACTGATTAATTGTCCTCACGATCAGGAAAGTTCTCCTTAGTTCTAGGTTGGTTCTGTCCTTGATTGGTTTCCATCCATTGCTTCTTGTGCTGCCTTCAAGTTTCGTTAGAGAGTCGTTCTTGACTCCCTCTTCTTTGTGGCAGCCCCTCAGATATTGGACCACTGCTATCACTGCTTTTCACAGAAGCACACATTTCAGAATGATACCTAAACTAAGCAGAACATTAACAAGACTACACCAATAACTTGTGAATGATGAACAGCGATGCATGATCGCACAAATCAGTACTTTAATACTTTCACAGACCAGCCCTGAAGGATCATCTATTTATATCTAAATACAAATAATGTAAATAAATTGTGAACGGGGTTGGAGGTGACAAAAAAAAGTTCTGTTGCTTTATCAGCATGATCAAAACTATCAGGGCCATAACAAGGCTTGTACGCTGATCTTGCTTTTGGAGAACAAAGAGTGTGAACTCAAAATACACTAGGCAATACATTATATTCTAGGCATATTTCCTCGTTTTTAAATTCCTTTTTGATGTGTCGCTCTGGAGTCTGTTATCCATCCCAATGTATGGGGGTTATCTGTGGGCCAGACCCGGTGATTCAGATATTGATATATAACCCTGCAGTATTATAGAAACATCTTCACCAGAAATGGAATTCTTCCAGTAACTATAAGCAGCCGAGGTAGGTGCAGGATCTACAAAGGAATGTGAGAAAGAAAGAAATGGATCAGCCTTTGAGGATCTATTAATGGTGGATTGTTCAGATCAAGTTGGGGATTCTTGAGACTCTTTTGGTATGGACCTTAAGTGGTGAATTTAACTTTTTTGCTTCTAGATACAGAAAGAAATGGACCTGACACGAACCATCAGGTGAGAACATCTGGGCAGGAGCAGTGGGAGTAAGGAAATAGTTATATCTTGAGGTGGGCCACAGTCTTAAGATTGTCAGTGCTGAAGTTGCTTCATATTCTCCTTTCTAGACTCAGCAGAGCAAACCTTCCCCGTTCTCCCCATCCCCAACCATCACGGGCACCAAGGTAAGCCCATCTTTCCTCTGCCTATTTACAGATCCATGAGGTGATGCCATTTCTTCTCAGAATCCCCAATGTTTCCCAACCTTTGACTACTTGCATTTGGGTGGACACCAACTCCCAGAATTCCTCACCAGCATTTCTGGCTGGGGAGTTCTGGGAGTTGAAGTCCACCTCACATAAAATTGCCAATGGTTGAGAAACATTGCTCTAAAGCAGGGGTCTCCAACTGTGGCAACCAGAAGGCTTGTGGACTTCAACTCCCAGCCAGCTTCGCTTAAAGTTGCCAAGGTTGTAGACCCCCTGCTCTAAAGGCATCTGGCATTGAGATTGGCTTGGACTGACTTGGGGTCAGAAGTTGTGTTGAGGTGGGCATTAACTTCAGTCCAGGACAGAGGAAAATGGTGGATTCTTGGGGATGAGATAATAGCAACGGTCACCTTTTGTCCTAGGGAATTTTGAGAGTTGAAGTCGTCTTCGAATTGCCACAGTTGAGGAACACTGGTCTAGGCTAATGTTTAAAACTGTAACTATGTACTAAGTCTTTATGACTTAGTACATAAAGCTCAACAAACATTCTTATTTGTCAATGATTATATACATAATCTTTTTAAGTCTTGGAGGTATGATAGAAAGGAGAGGTCATAACTCATAATTCAGCCCCCTAATTTTTAAATTGCCCCTCTGTCCTTGTCTGTTTAGGATCTGTTAAGCTTTGAAATGAGACCAAAACCCTTGAGGCTGGCTTGAATGACGCTGTGACAAGACTGTAAATTCTCTCTGTGCACTGTCTGTTTAACTGGATTAATCACTTGCATTTTGATTAACTGATTGCACAGAAAAAATTTGCATATTACCCAAACCACAATCTGTACCCTTCTCTCTCTCTCTCTCTCTCTCTCTCTCTCTCTGTTTTGAGACGTAGAATTAGATAACTTCAACAGCTCAGCTCTTAACATAATTTTAAAAGTTGCACTTTCTGCAATATCTCAAACGATCCTGGTTGGCCCTTCAGGCTCCCCCCGCCCCCCCCGAAATCCTGAAACTGCCCCACCCAACAAAGGGCAGAGCCTGGCATTGTAGGTCAAAACCACGCTTACCAAAAAAAGACCCTCAATGGGAAGTGCCCTGCGCTTTTGTTATCAACCTGATAGGAACTTGTGAATCAAGGTTGGTTTAAGGGGGGGAATTCCCTGCGCCCCAACCCTGGCAGCAAAACAGGAAGCCAAGTAACGATAAAGCATCTTGCACTGGTCAGTGGGCGGGATGTGAATGTATTGTACTGCATTGTTTCTCATCCTTACAAAGAACTCCCTCCTAAAATATCTGCAGTGTAGCAGAGACTGGATTTTGCAGGATTTGGCTCCCCTTGCTTGGAATCCCTCAAGTCGAAGTTGCACAGGATCTTGGCTGCAGTTGAGGGTCTCCACTGAATCACCCCCTTCTTCCCCCAGCTGGGACAGAGGGCTCCATCTCTCCAGGACAGGATCCTTCTGACAACTGCCCCGTTTCCTTTCTTGACCCTTGGTTCTAGTGTGAGACATAACTATTCGGGTCAGACAAGGGAGCTTCGGGTTTGGTTTTGTTGTTTTAAAAAAAAAAAAATACAAGAAAGGACCCATCTGTCTTTGTACTAATAGAGTTTGGGCCCAGGAAGCAAAGAGTAAGGTCAGAAAGATGTCTGCTGTGTGGAGTTGGAAAGCAAACGGCCTTTGTAGGTCGTCCTTGACTTGCAACCCCCATTGAACCCCAAATCGCTGTTGCAAAGCGAAACTTCTGTTAAGCAATTTTGCCCCATTTTATCATCTTTCTGGCCACGGTTCTTAAGCGAATCACTGCAGTTGTTAAGTTAGTTGACACGGTTGTTCAATGAATCTGGCTTCCCCATTGGCGTTGCTGGTCCCAAAAGGTGATTGACATGACCCCGGGACACTGCAAAACCGTCATAAAGATGGAGCCAGTTGCCAAGCACCTGAATTTGGATCACAGGACCACGGAGCAGGTGCTGCAACAGTCGTACGTGTGAAAATGGCCCTAGGTCACTGTTTTCCATGCCGTTGTAACTTTGAACGGTCACTAAACTGACTGTTGTAAGTCGAGGACCACCTATATTACGGTTGGTCACACGCTCACCAGATGTTCAGACTGGATTTGACATTTTCATCCGCCTATCGGGTCCTTCCCAAGCATCTGGAATAGGCAGATGTGGATGTTTGATGGTGTTGGAGGTATCGTTGCAGGATGTAAGCTGTTCCGAGTAAAGCTGCCTTCTGCAATTGACTGAGGCTGATTTTGTCAGCGCTGATGATGTTTAAGTGTTGCTGCAGATGTTTTATTATTGCATGCGAGGTGCCTAATACTGTTTTTTTCTATATGAGTAGTTTACAGTTAAGATTCCCAGTCTTAAGACTGGCGGAAACTCAACAATTCAATAAATAGTAATTAACAATGAATTGATAATTCAGCTGAAGATTATTATTATTATTCCCTTCCAGATCAAAGCTGAAGACTCTACAGAAATGCCTCCAGCTCCGGCCCCGGCCCCGGCCCCTCAAGCCCAGCAGCCGCACCTACCCCAGGCTCAGCTCATGTTAGCGGGCAGCCAGCTTGCTGGGGTAAGTGCAACAGGCAGTTTCTGCAATTCACCTTTGGATGAAGCGAGGTGAAGTGGAACAGAATGGGATTGAAACCATTCGAATTATTTCCACCCCGAGTATTGCCATCAAAGGTTGAGGAAAGTGGAAGAGGGAGGTTGCAATCCACGCTGGCAAATTTCAAACGTTCACTGTAGGATTAGCATTAGCAATAGCACTTAGACTTATATACCGCTTCACAGTGCTTTTACAGCCCTCTCTAAGCGGTTTACAGAGTCAGCCTCTTGCCCCCAACAATCTGGGTCCTCATTTTGCCCACCTTGGAAGGATGGAAGGCTGAGTCAACCTTGAGCCGGTCAGGATTGAACTCCTGGCAGTGGGCAAAGTTAACCTGCAATACTGCATTCTGACCACTGCGCCACCAAGCTCCTAATAGGAATAGCACTTAGACTTCACAGTGCTTTACAGCCCCCTCTTAGCGGTTTACAGAGTCAGCATATTTGCCCCCAACAATCTGGGTCCTCATTTTATCCATCTCGGAAGGATGGAAGGCTGAGTCAACCTTGAGCCGGTCAGAATTGAACTGCTAAACTTCTGGCAGCCGGCAGTCAGCAGAAAAAATAGCCTGCAGTACTGCACTCTAACCACTGCGCCACCATGGATCATACAATAGGTGCAACCGGCCCTTTCTCCTAAAAGGAGACTCTATGCTGAGCATACTTAAATAGTTTATTGTTATCTAGATGTTACTTACATCTAGACATTCGTATAAGCACCGGTACTCCTCAACGTATGGCCTCAATTGAGCCCCCAATTTCTGTCGTTAAGCGAGACCAAATGTACCAAATGTAAGTGAGTTTTGCCCCATTTTACGACTTTTCTTGCCGTAGCTGTTAAGTGAATTGACATGGTTGATAAGTTAAGTAACCTGGTTGTGAAGTGAATCTGGCTCCTCCCCCCCCCCCTTGACTTTGCTTGTCAGAAGGTTGCAAAAGGAGATTGCGTGACACCGGGAATTCTGCGACCGTCATAAATATGAGCCAGTTGCCAAGGGTCCAGATTTGGATCATGAGACCGTGGGGATACATGCAACGGTCGTAAGTGCTCTTGTAACTTTGGTCCCTAAACAAACGGTCATAAGTCAAGGACCACTTGTAATCCTCAAAACAACTGGTCTGTATCAGTTTTCTGACCCACACAAGGAAGGGAAGGAAATGGGTAGTTTTGGAGCCCCACATTCTCTTTGGTTGTGCATGTTACTGCTTCCCTGGGATGGATGGATGGATGGATGGATGGATGGATGGATGGATGGATGGATGGATGGATGGATGGATGGATGGATG
>JANHFL010001762.1:41820-58455 GCA_032468155.1 Oxyrhabdium leporinum | reverse complement strand
ATGTGGATTGAGGCCGTATAACCGACTAAGCCTCAAAAATGAAACTAAACTTAAAATTAACCAAGGTTAGCATGTTATGCGAACGTAGTTGCTAGGTGTTTGCTGGTCTAATTAACTGTGTTAAGTGAACACAGCTATTGTATTAAGCCAGGGATGGGCCCTTGCAGCTCTTGTACCCATTTCTGATCACAACTGACCAAAAATTGGTGTCAGTTTTCTTTAGTTTGAGGTGGGAGACAAACAAACGATGACTACAAATCCACACAAGCGAAGATTTATGGGAAGGACTCCCTTGACTTTTATTTCATTCATTCATGCATAAATATGATTTTGCATATAGGAATTGCTAAGGATATGCACAAATTTAAGTATTAAGAATCTCAGATAAATGACAATTTCTGTATGTATGTTAATTAACTCACATACACACGTACACATTATAACAGTGAAACCTATTGAGAAAAGGATATTTGAAAGTTGGATCTAAGGCATCATTGAAATTTCATCAGCAGAGGGTATATTTATATATAAGGCTTAGATTTTAAAGAATGTTTTGCTGTATTCTTGTAAATCATCAACACCCTGCAAGGCACAGTGAATAAATCTTTTAAATAAATGAATGAATAAAATTATTATTTTTTTCTTTAAATTAAATTATTTGACTTATCTTTCAGTTTATTTCACATATCCAGATTTGTGCTCAACTTATAAAACACATTGAACTTTAACAAAAAACCTTTCTATAAAAAATTCAAATTATCTTGTGATACAATGTTACCATTTAAATTGCCAGTGTCAAGTATGAAACACATTTTTAAAATAATTCATTATTTGATGTCTGTTTGGCATATTCTCTGACTTCCTCTTTTCTAGAAAGGTTGAAATTTTTTCTCTCAACTCATTCACTTGAAAGAACAAAGAAGCTGATCAGTTCCCAGGGCTTCAATATATTCACCACACCTGCTCTGGAAAAAAGGAAGAGGAAAAATTCCCAACAATTATACCCTTGCCAAACATTCAAAGTTGATTTTAGCATCTCAGGGTGATAATGATCTTGGGTTTTCAGGGTTGAATTAATTAAAAACGTCATGCTATTCCAAGTGGTGCATATCTTAATAGGAAATTAAAATGGGAAAGATTTAAGGAAAATCTATTAAATTGTCTATTTGATTGTGAGCATTACTGATTTCAATAATGAACATGTCTCTTTTTCCCTGTGTTAGACAGAGTTACCAGAAAATGAATTAGATATTACATAGTTAATATTAGTCTCAAGACATAGTGCCCCCATTTCAATGCTATATTTCCTTTCAGCATTGTCTGTCAAATCTTGATGGCACTAGTTTGGTGAAGGATAGGGTGACTTGTTAAAGTTAGCAAAAAAAACAACAACAACATTGGCTAGCAGAAACTTATGAGCTACGTCCTTACAATTTGAACCATGTACTAAAACTCTGAAGACAGATAAATTCCAATCAAAGGATTTGGCAACGAAATCATCCCATGAATAAAAATAAAATGCAATGTGCTTTTCTGCACGTTGTTAGGTATTCTACACAAAGGTAGTGGAGAGAATCAGTTTCTAACTCAGCAACCAGCAGTAATTACCAGCATTATGGGAAATGGTCGTCGTCGAAGTATCTCCTGTCCAAGTTGCAATGGACTTGCAGAAGGAAACAAACTTCTTGCCCCTGTTGCACTTGCGGTGGGAATTGATGGGAGCCTGTTCGTTGGGGATTTCAACTACATTCGACGCATCTTTCCCTCAAGGAATGTCACCAGCATTTTGGAATTAAGGTAATGCCAATGCTAAAAGCACCACTATAAAAGCTTTTCTAAGTGACTTTCTTTATTGCTTTCTAGACTGTTGTTGCTTGTAGCCCTCAGCACAATCTGCTGTTCACAACTGATAGGTGAACATGACTGATGGATCAAAACTGGCATAAGGTTGCATTTTCCCCTCTTCCTTTGAAAATTATAATGGGAATTCAAGCAGTCCATGAATTGTGCAATTCTCCATTAAAGAATCCGAATGGTCAGTGACGGTTAAGCATTATCATAAAAGAGTCTTCCTCATCTTTGGAAAGCTGAGAATATGGGTGGAAGTTAACTTTTTTGTTTTGTTTTTACAAAGGAACTGAAGAAGAGAAATTGGGCATAACAGCAATAGGAGGGAGGACTTAAATTAGGAGAGGAGAAAAATAAATTAGGAAGCAAGAGACTATTAAATCAGTTAACATGGTCAGGAAAGAGAAAAGCAAAAAGAAAAGAACTGGCTCAGAATTGGGAAGCAGGAAATTGGCAGTGGGAATAGTAAAGTAAGAAGAGGAATACAAAGGAATATTGCAGGAGAAAAGGAAGGGAAAGGACAAAGGAAGATGAAAGTATGTATGAATGGAATGGTTATAAAACAAAGGAAGAGAATAAAAAAATAACAAATGCTAAAATAGCCAATGTTTTAGTCCAGCATTGTATATACACATTGGCCAATCAAATGGCTTTGGAAATCAATAAGTAGAATATGAAGATTGTAGCTCATTCTTGTTGCTATTCCCAAGTCCTGAACCTCTCATCGTTCAGTTTATTTGATTAATCCTGAGTTGTAGCATGAGAATGGGCGAAAAAATAATGCTCATATATTCTATGTAATTTCACATACCTTTAACACACAATCTTTTTTAAGTTAAAAGGCCAAACATTTTTATTTCTTTAAAGTGGAGTTCTTCTAACTTTGAGACATTTTGATTTCTCTTTTTGTCTCTTTGATTCAACATTATGGATTTTGAGATGCAATGAACAGAATTATACACAGTAGTGCAAGTGTTATAGGCTTCATATTTGCATTTATTTTTATGCCATGGTTGGGCAATTCATAGTTCTCTTATACCCCTTTTCCAAGCCCCTAGAATGGGGAGGGCTAAAATTTTTGAATTCATTTTTTTTACTTTTTATATTTTGGGCAAAGCTTTAAAGGAAAAATTGGATACCTTAAAAGTATCTTAAACTGATCCATCCTAAGGAAAAGAGGATCTGAAAATTTCAGTCTTCCAAACTCTGGTGTCCCCTCATACTTTCACAGCCCTCATTTTCAAAGCAGTTTCACATTGGGGCGACACTTTCATTAAGCTGTCCAACACCAATTTAAATCTTCTGATTATAGCAACAGCAATAGCACTTAGACCTATATACAGCTTTACAGTGTTTTACAGCCCTCTTTAAGAGGGCTTACAGAATCAGCATACTGCCCCCAATAATGTGGGTCCTCATTTTACCAACCTTCCAAGGGGAAGGATGGAGGGCTGAGTCAACCTTGAGCAGGTGAGACTTGAACTGCCAAACTGCAGGCAGCTGGCAGTCAACAGAAATAGCTTGCAGTACTGCATTCTAACCACTGTGTCACCTGTGATATTGTGATATTTCTGTTCAAATGACATAATTGATTTTGTTGAACCATATTTACCTTTTTCTTAGTGAAAGCTGAAATCTCTCTCTGGATTTCTAGATAATTTATGAATATGGGATAGAATACAATTTTTATTTCATTGTTGTTAATTCTTACATGCTGCTTTACTATTTCTAGCTTGCAACTTCAAAACTGGAGTCATAGATTCCATGTAGATAAAGGTTAAAACTGCTCCCACTACACATATCATAGACTCCATTCTCCTAAAACATACAAACTGCTGAAAACCAGAGATATATGTAATATTAATCATTTTGTTAATTCTAATAGATTAATAATTGTTTACTTAAAGGCAGAAATCTTTTTCTTGATTATACAAAACAAGAGGTGAACTTTTGTCCATTGGTTTCCTCAAGATTTTTTTAAAGTGAATCCATTAGAATATTTTTTACAATATTGTCTAGCATTGATTAGTTCCATGGCAAATGGACACTGGTCAGTGAAATTCTAATTGAATTCGGTATAATGTAGTATCAGGTGTTCGGTGCCTTCTCAAAAGTCCTATGAGTCATAGTTTTGCAATTAATGGAAATGAAACAAAGAATGGATCCCATATAAACAAATATAGACTAGAGGTGTTCAGGAGCATGAGAAGGTTAGAATAATTCAAAGGTGATCGCATTTTAACAAAGGTGAAACCGTCAGAGTTAAGCCTGCTTTATAATTCTTGGTGTTCTGTGAATTAGCAGACATTTCATTACCCAGCAAGGCAACATCATCAGTGCAAGTTACTTGCCTGTTTATATGCAATAATTTGCCCTGCCAATGTGATTTCCTATTTAAACCCACTTTGTTTTGATTTTAGTTACACAAAGCATTTTTCTAATACTCAATCATACTGAAGAGTATAGTACCAATTTTGCAGCTATGCCAAAAAGGGAGAGGGGTAGATTTGATAATATTTAATGGGTGGAGTGGAAGAAAGAAAACAGTATTGGATTTAATAATGAGCAGCTGTAGATCATTTTGCAGCTGTAGATTATATTACAGCTGTAGATCATTTTTTCTCCTCTTGAGATACTATGTGACTAAATTTTCTGTATTGCATTACCTAGCTGATTTGATGTAGTGAATGATTTCTTTTATTGAAAAAAAAATACATAATGTTGTGGGCAAGTATGGCCATCATATGCAAAAATAGGTATCATTCATTTTAATCACCCTTTCTCTATGCACAAAATTCCACATTCTGCCTATAAGAACTAATATTACTGCAAATTTCTATGCATTCTAAATAAATGCAAACATAGTACACTTAAAATAATAAGATAAGAAGTAACAAAGTGTTCCAAATCCATGCAAAAATATAAGTGAAATTATAATTTAATCTATTTTCTCAATAAACAAAAGGTATTCTTGTAGTGTGCATCATTTTCTCAAATTTTCATTTAGACCAAGCATTCAGAATGACATAATCTGAAACTCACTGGGGCACCAAATTGAATTACATTCCTGCTATAGGCTTGAATTGAATTATCTGTGCCAAATCGAGATGGAGCTATTTCCTTTTAATTTTTCAGATATGACAGTTTTGAGGAAATAAAAGGATAAGAGAGAGAGAAAGATTTTGACATGTGACATTTACAGATGCAAAATATAATTATAGAAAAAATTAACAGATAATTGTCTTATAAATGGCTCTCAGTCCTACCAGTTAAATGGGACATCCATGTTCAGAAGGGAAGTCTTGCAAGCTGAATGTAAGTTTCTGGGAGAAGACTGGAAGAATTTGGTAGTTGGACATTGTGAGAAACTAGAGGTTAAATGAGAATTACCTTCAATTATGATCCAATAAATGATTCATTCAAATTATGTTCCAGTACAATAAAAAGGCATGACTTAGCTTCCAAAGTTTGTGAAATATAACAAAAAGCAGAGGATACCCAATATACCTATACACACTAGCTTTAAAGCTGAATGACCCAACACATTGTAAAAGGAAGTTGATTAATTCAGGAAAATTGTATTAATGCTGGTCTTTCATATCCATAAATTTATATTTATTGATTATTCAACTGGGATTGATTAAAAGAAAAGGACCATATTTATGCCCTAAAATATGTTAAAGGGATAATATTCAGAAATCTTTATCCTAGTCCCCTTTGTGAATGCCTAGATTGTGTCCATAATTTTGTTAATTATAAACTAATTAGAGCTGTAGAATAATACATTGATTTCTAGGAACCATAACAGCTTTTGTGGGATCCAGCAAACCTCCTATCTTACAGGCTATCTTACTTAGGCACTAGACTAGGAAAGATTATGGAAAGAACATGCTTTGATTTCAATATAGCATTTAGGAGATGTCCCAGAATATTTTGGTTGGCGGAATTGTAAAATGTAGATTGAGTGCTTTACTTTTACATGAATCAGCAGTTGATTAAGCAGCCATATTCAATGAATGCTTATTAACATGTCTGCATTAGCACGGATAGACACTTTCTTGCCCCCAAGGAATTTATAGTACAACTTGTCCTGGATTAGGGCAACAAAATTGCAAATAAAGTGAAGTTAGAAATTGTAGGCTGCAACACGGACGGTAGAATGAAGATTTAAAAGGATCTCTAAACTATGCCAAAATTAGGTTAAATTCATTTGAGATAAATATAGTCAAGCTGGGAGAGACAGGTTTGAGAACTATAGATATAAAAATTATGTGTATCTTAACATATCTCAAACTGGATAAAAATGGCAGTCAGTGCTGCTTCAGTGTTTAATAATAATTTTTTTATTCGGTATTAGTCTAAATCACATTTAGAGTACTGAAACCTATTTCATCTACTGCATTGTAAATTAAGAAGAATATGAAAAATAAAAATTACAATAAAAATCTTAAGGGTCTGTCCCAGCAGATACAGGGACAGTTGCTATATGGCTTCATGCCTGAACCAGCCAAGATTAATGTTGGGAACAGATTTCTTTTTTCTGTCTTGTAGACTAAGACAATATGCAATGTTTGCTACATGGTCTCTACTTCAGCTAACTGTTCTCTCTTTCTCCCCCCCTCCCCCCTTGTTTCTTTTCTGTTTTCTTTCTGTAAAGAAATAAAGAATTTAAACATAGGTAAGCCAAGTTTGCAATCCTATTATCATTTGCTATAGCTTGCTTGCTCCATTTTGTTTGCTTTTTTGTGTTGTGCTATTTTGTGTAACGTTCTGTTTTTAATATATCAGGTATAGCAATATTAATGTGCTAATTTTGTGTTAGAAATACGGTAAGCACTAGTAGTTATACAAATGCAGTAAAAAAGCAACCGAAGAATTATCTAATGGAATGAGAATATAATGACCTCCAAGTCAACTTCAATATGACCATTCTCTCTGTGTAGTGTCTAATTCGCTTAAATGGTTGAGGAAAACTCGAGCAATGGCTCTTGTAAATGCTGAAAAGGATTTAGAAAACCACTAATGGACTAGAAATGGGTCAAAAACTCATTTCCAATTCATTAAAGGATTTTTTTCTCCAGATTTGTTCTCCCATTCCATCTCACCCTTTAACTCAATATTATTAGGATACTTTGAACAGATTATATCCAATCACCAACCTCATTAGTTATTTTGAAGTGAGTTTAAATTCCTTTGCAAAAGATTTCATTCCTTTTGCTGTTCACTTTTTAGATGCATGGTTTTGCTCATCCACCCTGCACCTTTGGACATTGTCCGAGAAGTACGTGAAAAACTCTAAAATTAAGGCATAACATAAAAACATCAAAATCTCTTAGATCCAATCTGATACTGCAAATAAAGTTTTATTCTGGATCTATTATAAGTCTCTTGATGTAATTGCTAAACTCAAATGCATTGTCCTTACGTTAGAAAAATTAGCATTTGCGAAACTGAGCTGCTGAAATAAAAATGGGAGCTTCTATGTTAAATGATGTTTGTGCTTATATACAAGGCAGTTGATGCCCCAGTCCAATTCACCTGTGTTACTAATAAACTCACTTAGTGTTACACGATATTAGAAATCTTACATTATCGTAGTCAATTTAGGGTACTCACATTATTAAAAAAAGTCAAGGCAGTGCAATTAAAGATTTGCCTGTTTTTATGTGTATTACACACAAACAATACAGAATGCACATTGAAAATGGGCAGAGCTTTGACTGCATTATTGTGGGCATCATCTTGACTTATTTTCTCAAAGCCCAGGACCTCTCTTTTAATGACAAAACCAGCAAAAGATGTTATTTTTGAATTTTTATAACTTCATTCACAAGGGTATCATCCAATCTGAGTATCATCAAATCCCAGTTTGCAACAATGCCTAATGTAGTTGGCCAGAACATCTTTTATTGTGGAGCTGGCTTTATTTATCTCTCTCTGTTCCCTCAAGAAATCTACTTAACAAGAAATAACTTAATTTTCTGTCTTTGTTGTGCTGTCTTTTAAAAACTCTCTTGGCTTTTAAAGGAGTTTGCCCTGTGTCACCTAGGGCTGGCATCTGCAGAGATCTTATTTAAAATACTCATTCCATCTGCCTGTTAGCCCAGGGATGTTTGTGCAGGAGTATCTCCATTTAGTCCAGTTGTCTATTTGAATAGCTGAAACTGACATTTCTAAATTTGCAGGTGGTTCACTTGCTCCACACCTTGAACACCTGTCAAAATAGATTTATTAGAAAAAGCCTCTAATATCTCAAGACACTCAATGACCCTATGAAATAAGGCAGAAAGATTTCAGCAAAACAATAGCTTAGCTTTGTGTCAGATCTGAGGGACTTGTTATTGCCATATAGAGAATTAACACTGCAGGCTTCCATAAATAGTATTTTAGGATTGATTTGTTATGAAGGCAAAAAAGAAAAGATTTGCCACAAAACTAAAAACTATTGTGTGCTTGGCAGAAATGTATGAGTTTACAGGATAGCTGCAGATTACAGAATGCTAACCTTACAAGAGAACAGGAATGAGGCAATCATACTTTCCGGAAACCTTAGAGACTAATTAGTCCATACTGCACCATGCCTTCTGGAAGGTGAAAATATTATGAAGGCCTTCTCTGCGGTAATGCTGTGCCTATAAAGAAGAATATTTGTAGATCAGGGTTGAAATGAGGCGTCCTTGATGCTTTCTGAGGTTGGTTGTTTTCTTGCAGTCAGTTACCAAACTAGGTAACATCATCAGCTAGCACTGATGGTGCTGCAAAAAAGCAACCAAACTCAGAGAGCACCAAAGAGACCATAATGCTATACCTCCTTGAACCTTGGAGATGGTGGATGACAGCTAAAGCTTGATTGCTTGATTGCAGATTGAAAACAGAGGCATTCTTACTCTTTTAATGAGTCCCCTGCTCTTTATACAAATTGAATGACACTATGGCTGAGATAAAATCTAAACGAAGGTTCTCCAGATCATAACTTCAAATTACCTACCTTGAAATAATTATAAAGCGGAAAGTATTAATGAACATATACAAAGCTCATTTCTGTTGTGATGACAAAACTACTTGTGATGCTGGACTAAAGCTTCTACCTTGAAGGCTGTAGGCAAGACCCACTCAATGAACTGATCAAAGAACAAGTAGGAGTGTAAGCAGCCTAGACACATGCAACTGTCTGTGTCTTTACCTACAGGCTTACCTGAAATGCAGGCAACCTTTAAAAAATCATACAAGGTCACATATGACAGGAATGAGCAGAGATTGTCCATGTGCTAACATACCTTCTCAAGTACAGGTAGTCCTCAGCTTATAAGAACAATTGGAACTAGGATTCCATTGCTAGCAATGTGATCGTAATACATAATCCCTTAAAAAGGGCAATCTCTACATTGCTGGTTGCCATTGTTAACTGAATCCCATAGTTGTTAGGTGAAGCAGCATTCTGCTGGCTTCCCACAACCAAAGTCCATGAGGAAGCCAGCAGGAAATTGTAAGTCTCAGGAGCTCAGGCAAGTCAATGGCTGCTACTGGGAGAAGGCACAGGGATGCAGTGATGCAGGAGACCGTCAAAGAGAGTGTGAGTGGGTGCAAAGGCATGCACCAGAGGCATGGTAAGGGTCGGAGGAGGAGAGGAGGAGATGCAAGGATGTAATGGGGTACATGAGGCATGACATGGGTCGTAAAGGAAGGTTGGTGTTGTGAGATGTGCAAGAGGCATGGCACAGATCAGGAAGTGTGCAGAAGGGGTGCATGGGGGTGTGTGAGTGGTTGGCACAGCTTGAATACAAAAAGGGCTAAGGAATAGTATGTAGGTAGGAGAAATTTACCCCCAGTGACTTGGTCTCTTCCCTGAAGGATAACAAAAGTTGCAAATGGTGATCATGTGATCATGGGGCATTGCAACTGGTTATAAGTGCTGCCAGCTGCCAAACAACCAAATTGTGATCACATGACTGCGGGGGATTGTCCTAGGATGGCCAGAACTCCAAGGAGCAATCATTTGTTCAGTGTAATTTAAATGGTCATAGGTCAAGGACTACCTGTACTATATCTCTGGAGACATCAAAGTCTGCTTTGGCTTAACCACTACTTCACACTTTCAGCCAAATATGAATATGTGGCTGATTTTAGCAATGTTCCTAATCCATAACTTCCAGCTGCCTTATTTCAAACAAGCAGTAACTAAGATAAAACATAACAGAAATTATTTCATTATGCATTTTTATATTGTGAGAAAATTGTTTTCTGGACAATGTAATAATAGAAAAGCCATTCTCACATACTTTAAATGCATGTTACTCCTTTTGTCAAAGGGAAATGTGAAGCACTTCAAAGCTTAGGCTTTGAAGAGAAATCCTTCGAAGAGGGAATCTGTTTAGAACATCTTGATTTTATTCTAATAACAAAGACTGTTTTGCCCTACTTCAGCTTTAACCTTGAAAGTGTCTAATCTTATGACATTTGTTACTATTTTGGAATACTAAATGTAGGTATTCTAATCATCCCAAGCTGCCCACCACACTATAAAAATTCTTTCTAAAAAACTCTTTTTATTAAGAGGAAAGGATGTGTACAATTAAAAATTATGAGTCTACCTATTTTTTATAGAGCATCAGAACAGGTTAGACTGTTTTTTATTATTTGGCAATGTACCGGGATGAAGATGGGATAAAGATTTTACAAGCCAGCACAGATGCTGTAAAAAAATTAAAAAAAAAAATAACTTGTCAAAAACAATTCAAAATTCAGGTCCCATGTATTTTTGCGTTTGTGGTTACATTATTTCTCAAAGCATTGTTCCAAAACAAAACATTTATGCTCTGTATAATAAATGGATTCTCATGGATGGAAAAAAGGAATTCCATAAATGGAATTCATGAGAATCATATATGTTTCCAGCGCCCTTGTTATTGAGATGTAAATCAGTCTATTCCAGTTTTGGAGATGTGGGGGAAGTAGAATGATGTAATGCTCAAAGAAAGATTGATTAAAAGCCAAGGTGGATTTGTCTTGTAATTGACAGGGACCTCTTAGTGAGCTAAGCTGTTAAGAACTGAATCTAACATTTACACTCCAAAATTACCTCAGAAGTAAATTTCACTGAGTTCATAATACTCAGATATTGGTGTACTCAGTCTCATATTGCTGTAAACAGGACTACAGAAATAGTTTGAGATAAAACATGCCACTAACATTCACCTAAGTAAAATAAAGCTAGGGGGTTATGTAAAAACCCCCACCAGCTGTATTTATTTACCACTTTTCCATCTACCCATCATCCAAGGAATTCAAAGTGGTAGATAATGAATGGCATTATTGTCCCTCAGATTTGCGCAATCACCGTCCTGCAATTTGAGAGGCTGTGAGTGAAGACATTTCCTCAGGCTGTCATGTCAGTTTAGAGCAGACATTTTCACACCCAAATCTAAACTCTACCCATTCTAGCTACACGGCAAGGAAGTGTGAATTGGGGCTGCTAGACCTCATGGTATGTTATGAAACCAGTACGAGTACAGAACTCGCAGATGCTTTGACACAGCATGCCAAGCTCGCTTAACTGGGTTACCTTTTGTAAGACTTAACATGTTATGTGAAGTCAGTTAATTGGGTTGGTATATTGTGTGAATGCATAAATAGGAACTAGGTTAAGCATGTTATATGAGGGCAGATTTTCTGTGTATATTGGATTACTTTTAGACAGAAGGATGGCAAATTCTGAAACTGATTAACATATGTCTGCTCAATGATCTCTCTGTACACCAGATCTTCTGAAGCTATCATTTTTCTCTCTCTCTCTTTCTCCTCAAGTAACAATCCTGCCCACAAGTACTACCTAGCCGTGGATCCTGTTTCAGGCTCTCTTTATGTTTCGGATACCAACAGTCGTCGTATTTACAAAGTCAAAAACCTTACTGGTGCAAAAGACCTGGCTGGTAATTCAGAAGTGGTTGCAGGGACAGGGGAGCAGTGCCTACCTTTTGATGAGGCCAGATGTGGTGATGGAGGGAAAGCAGTAGATGCAACATTAATGAGCCCTCGAGGTAAGGGGCATCACAGGCAGCACCTGCTGTTGTGCAGCAAATGGCTGATTTGGGTAGGATAACCCAGAAATAAAACATTTATTTGAGACATTGTTTATTGACCCTAGGATTGCAGTCATTTGGAATTAATGAAAACACTAGAAGAACTGTAAAGAAACACCGAATAAAATAAATTACTACCTAATGGCCATGTATAAAGCCTAGCTTCCAAATTGAATGAATAAATAATTCTAACTTATCATATTGAAAATGACATCATGGTGAGCTTTCTTTAATTGTTCAAAGTAAATTTTGTTCCTAGTTCCAAACGCATCCTTGGATATTGTAGGCCAAGAATCATTTTGGATCACTGAGTGTCTTGGTAATTTCAAAAACATATCTTGGATGCTCTCACAAAACAATCATTTACCAAACTTAGCAAAAGTTGCTTCTCATATTCTCTGTCACTTCCTATTTATCTTCCCCCAATCTCAGGCAGGTAAGCATATTTGCAAAGGTGAGCTGCACACACCTACCATGTTTATTTTTTAAGAATACCCACAGGACTTACACAGAGCCCAGGGGCATTCTTGGAAATAAAAGTAATGCTGGAAATCTTTGTTTTTCTTTGCAGCATGTCATCTTTCCATGTAATTATTTTTAATCAAGAAAAAAAGAGATAAAAGCAATAGAAAAAGTTGGTGGCACAGGCAGCTTGGTGAACACCAAGGATGATAAAAAGACTCAGATCCTAGACAACATTACTAAGTGTTTGCTTGGAATATTACTTTTTGTTGCAGCGTAGCAATGGTGTATGACATCAGTAGTTGAAGCAAGTAAAAGATAAAGAGGTGCAGAAAAAGAGGATGATATAACTTATTTGGACCTGAATGCCTGGACTCAATTAGTAGCAGATAGGTTTTAGAAGTTTGAAGATTTTTTTTTCTTCAAATGCATGTGTGTATGTATTTCCTTAACATAAATATAATTTACTTAACAATTTTCAAAATCATCCCTTCATAACAGTTGTCAATGCCTCCTGTGTAAAACTGACTATGCAAGCACACATTTCTGAAATAAAATCTGAAAAAGTGCCTTTCATACAGGGAACAATGGAAAGAAATCTGAAGAACTTTAGGGTGGCATAGGAAGTGAGATTTTTCTGAACCTTTTTCAAAGGCTTTATTCCTAGATTTCCAAATTATGTTTTATTTAAATGTAGTCTGTACTGGGGGTGGGGGGGGAGAATGAATAATCTTTTTTAAATACAAGGAAAAAGAAAACAAGTCATATTGTATTAGGATTGGAATGGGAATGAATTTATAGAAATTAAAAATTTAAAAAAAATATAATAGACTTTAACGAGGAATACTCTTTTAATTGGCCAAAACTGAATTTGAAAGCACAAAACATCAAAAGGATAAATTCTCAGGGGAATGGTCGATATATAATGATAGATGATGATATATACAGTATAATCTAATCTTATTGTTGCTTTTGTTTCATGTTGACAGGTATTGCAGTGGATAAATATGGCCTTATGTATTTTGTTGATGCAACAATGATCAGGAAAGTTGATCAGAATGGTATCATATCAACTCTGCTGGGCTCTAATGACCTAACTGCTGTACGGCCACTGAGCTGTGATTCCAGCATGGATGTCACCCAGGTAGAATGTTATTTGCTTCTGATAATAAAACAGATGGATAAATGTCTTGTGGTTATCTCCAAGATACAACAGAAATTTCAGCCTGCTGGGAGAAAAAGTTATTGCTGATTATACAACATAGAATATTTAACATAATTAGCAACTCAAAAAAGCCGAGCCTTCTTTTCAGAAGCTTCTATATATCTGCAACAGAAAAATAGAACTGTGATATAGTAATGTAGTTTAATTAGGTTTGGTTATCCTTTATCTGGAAAGGGGGCAATTAATCCTTTATATAAGCATCCAGAGAGCTGACTGCATGTAGGTTTAATGAATACTGAAAAGAATATTGTCTAAGGCAATTCCATACAGCTTTGATCCTTGACTAACTCCGTTAAAACTGGCCAATTATTTGTTGTTCCACACAAATTTTTGTTCATCCAAAGTTTTTAAAGCAATAGTAACGTGTTGCTTATTCTATAGGTGCGACTGGAATGGCCAACTGATCTGGCTGTCAATCCAATGGATAACTCACTGTATGTTTTGGAGAATAATGTCATTTTGCGAATCACTGAGAACCATCAGGTTAGCATTATTGCTGGTCGTCCAATGCACTGTCAGGTTCCTGGGATAGACTACTCTCTTAGCAAACTGGCCATTCATTCTGCTTTGGAGTCAGCCAGTGCCATTGCCATCTCACATGCTGGTATTCTTTACATCAGTGAGACAGATGAGAAAAAAATTAACCGCCTTCGTCAGATCACCACAAATGGCGAGATTTGCCTTCTGGCTGGGGCAGCTTCAGACTGTGACTGCAAAAATGACGTCAGCTGTAATTGCTATGCTGGGGATGATGCTTATGCAACTGATGCCATCTTAAACACTCCATCTTCCTTAGCTGTGGCACCAGATGGTACGATTTATATAGCAGATCTTGGAAACATACGTATCAGAGCAGTCAGCAAAAATAAACCAGTCCTCAATTCTTTCAACCAATATGAAATCGCTTCACCGAGAGAACAGGAGCTGTACATCTTCAACATTGATGGCATCCATCAATATACTCTCAGTCTTGTCACAGGGGAATATCTGCATAATTTCACCTATAGTGCTGATAATGATGTGACCGAGTTGGTTGATAACAACGGCAACTCTCTGAAAATTAGGCGGGATACAAATGGAGCTGCACGCCATTTTTTAATGCCTGACAATCAAATTGTGACTCTTGCTGTCAGCACCAATGGTGGTCTTAAAGCAGTGTCAACCCAGATCTTGGAACTTGGACTAATGACCTATCATGGAAGCAGTGGTCTCCTGGCAACAAAAAGTGATGAAACAGGATGGACAACCTTTTATGAGTAAGGCTGTTTTTAGAATAACCTATAGTGCATATTCATTGTCTGTGAGTAATCATCTGTCTTCATAAGGAATAAGATAGTAAGTTTTTTTTCATGCAGGATGGCTCAAATATGGTAGGTCTGAGCATGGTGAGTGGTCTCCAAAGGGAGCCTGAGCGCTCACTTTTGAACACATGCTCTTGTTTACTCTTATTGTTCACTATGGGTTTTCATGTAGCTTGAATTGTTTTATGCAAAAATAAAATTCAACAGAGTCAAAGCCAGAGCCAAAGAATGGATAAAACATTGGTAAGAGAACATTCAATGAATTAACCAGTGCTCTGGTTCAGTCATGGAAAAAAATAATGCTGTTATAGTTCATTTATAGCATTTTTATCTATATTAAGAATGCAGTAACATATGTCTTATAAAAAATGATACATATAGACCAATTTGATGTAATAGTTAGGATACCAGGCTATAAACGAGGGGACTGTGAATTCTAGTCCTCCCTTAGGCATGAAAGCCATCTAAGTGAGCTTGAGCCAGACAGTCTTTCTCAACCCAAGTCACCTCTCAGGGCTGTTACTGCAGCAAAATTTGGATGAGGAAGAAGTGAATGTTTACTGCCTTGAGTTATTTATAAAAATAATAAAGGTGGAACAACACTTTAAAAAAAAAAGATGCCACAAAGTCTTTACTATTGAACCCAGAGAAAAACAACTTTGAAACAATTCTAAAGACAGAGCTTGGTAAAAGTGGGTGTAAATTTGAAATGCCTAAATAATTTATTGGTGTCCAGTACTAGTAGGACAAAACTTTGTTAACCTTGTCTGTCAGGACAGAGGATATTTATTTGCCCTATTTATACTGCCTAATAGACTGTAGCTACACCCCAGTAATCTTCCTCCCCACAGGGATATCAATATTACAGTTACTTTTGGAATTCAGGTAACAAACCTTGCCCTTCAAATGTCAGCATAGTGGGATCATATTCTATACAAGCAGATAAAGCATTGATAAAATTTACCGATTGCTTATTTCTGCAAACAGTGAGGAAATCGCGTCCTAAAATATATATATTTAAAAATCTATGTGACACACTATTTCCAGAGAGACCAAAAATTGCACTTACTTCAGGAATTAGATTAGAAAGAAAATGCTTTTCTATATAATTGCAACAGATTAAGGTGTTGTGCATTTAAAAAAAAATAACCTATGCAAGCAAAGTAGGTTTTTTTTAATTGGCATTCTGAAAATACTGATGATGAAAAATAATTTTCAAAAAGATCATTTCATAGATAGAAATGGATAAATATTAACTTACACATCTAAGTTAGTTTTTTATCTTTCACATAGAGTTTGCACTCAAAAATAAAATAACTACTTATAAGAAAGCATGCAAACTTTGTATGTTAAGAATCAAGCTACATTACTTATTTAACTCTATTACTAAAAGTTCAGTCCCACTGTCCAAAGTGGAATAATTTTTAAGAACAAATTTGCTTTGGATGAATATTTGCATTTTAGGAAATTGTCCACTGTAATGGAAAACTAGGACAGTTCCTCAGATCTACTCACAAGAAGCTTGCTGTCAACGTTCCATTTAAGTTCCAATAATTCACTCAGCACTCAGATACGAAGTAAGCTAAGGAAGAGTTTATTAAAGAACCATGCTGGTACATCTGGGAAAACCTGGATCTGAAGGGCCCAGGTTTTCCACACCCAAAAGAGAATTCAGAACCACCTTCTTTTGACCATCATCAATCACATTCCCCAATCCTAA
>JANHFL010001762.1:4857-33638 GCA_032468155.1 Oxyrhabdium leporinum | reverse complement strand
AAGGTTACTTGTCTGGTTTTCATCTTCAGTTACAATCTCTGTTATTCCCTTATTGATTTGTTTTGAACTGATTCCTTAAAATTGTTAGAAAGTTATTATTTCCAGTGATAGTTGCTCAACAGTCCTGAAGAGGTATGAATACAAAACCATTTACATCCAAAGCTGCATGTGATTTGCATTATTTATCATTTAAGATAGTCTTTTAATTATTATTAATTCAGCTAGAAGGACTGAAACCCATGTAATCTGAGCACATGCTGCCAAGATGAGGTAGAATAAAGGGGTTTTTTTGTGTGTGTGAAAAGAAAATCTTCTTATTAGCCCCGTTGAGCCAAAATGATGAGAATTTAAATTTATTATATGAAGTTAACAAATTAAGAAGGATAAATAGTTGATGCTATTACAATATGCATCAAAGGACCCTATTTGCTTATTTGCTTTCTTCAGAGCAAGCTATAATTATAGGGAGCTGATTTCATCCAATTTGCTACTGCTAGTAAAGTCTTCTGTCCGCAAACTCTGCATGCAAAATTTGATGCTGTCTTCAGTAAAACAATACTTCATATATGTACCTTTACAAAGATCAAGAAAAGGACAATTATCTAAAAAAACCTCTAGAGTTGTTTATCTTTGTGGTCAGACAACTCCTTCTAAAGGTGTCTTTTATTCTCCATTGGGGGGGGGATCATTATAATTGTGTAGGATGATAAGCCATTCTGTTTTCTGGAATCTCTATTCTTAAAAATTCCCAAAGCATGGTTGGTACAGACGTAGAAACCATATGACAGATAGATAATGACCAAAAAATCACTTGTATTCTGTTTCTTCTCTGTATTAACTCTTGCCTAGGCCCATTAAAGAGCCATTTTTTCTGGCAATGTTTACTCAAGAGACATTTGCCAAGAGAAGCATCTTAGTCGTTCTGTTTGGAGGTAATTAGATTTCTCAACTTAAGAAGAGAAGTTTAAATGTAATCACTGGCAGAGTTCTACAAAATAGATAATGGAAACCTTAAAGAAATTATTCAATGCTGCCTATGCAGTGTGACACTGTTAACTAAACTAAAATGAAAAGAATTTTGTGGACGATTGTTTTAAAATTTAAAATAGTGTCATTAAAAATAAATATTGCTGTGGGACAATAACCTCCTCGCAAACCAGGGACTATTTTCCAGGGTTATGATTTTTTTATTTCTCTCCAGCAGCTGATTAATTAGATAGATATTTTCTTTATTACAAAACGATAGTGGTTCTTCGGTGGCAGCTGCTCACTCTGCTGTCTACTGTCTTGCGGGAGAGATTCCTTTTTACTATTCTGAAAACTAGATCAGCCAGTCAAGAATATAACAATCATAAATATCAAGTTTTATTTTTGCAACTTCTGCCAGTCAATAAAAAGCCAGATGTCAGGCTGGCTAGTAATGTTTCTTTAAGGCAGAATGAAAAGTGACACTCATACAAAAGATTGACTCTGGCAGCTCATTCTGTGTGAGCATCATGCCTTAAGTACTGAAACCTAATCTATAACTGAGCTATATATCTGTTAAGGGAGCACTGAAGGCAGTATAGAAAGAATAGAGATGAATCTGTCTTTTTTCTAAAAAAGCTGCAGCCACTTCTTTTGATATTTTCAGATTGAACAGATTTCTTGCTGACCCAACACTTCAATTAAATCACTTGCCACCAATTTTCTCTCAAATTATATATGTATTCACAAACACTACTGAGGTTTGCAAAATAATAATTATAATAATCAGTTGATATTGATTTACCGTTCAGGAACAAACAGAAAATATAATTCTAATAACCTGAAATATGCCTTCAGGCTTCAAATATTTCATAGTATTTCTCTCTACATAGATCAATAATACTGTAAATATCTGTAAATAATACTGTAAATATCTTACTTAAACACAAATAGTAATTGTAGGAATATGTCGTTTGACAGCTATAGAAAGATCACCCCCCCAAAAAATTGCTAGTTAGGTAAAACAATTATTTGTATGACTTATGGAATATTTCTTTTCTTCCCATTGACTGATTCAGATCAAGTCAGAAACAGCTACCAGCTCTGCAGTAATGGCACCCTGCGAGTGATGTACGCAAATGGGATGAGTATTAGCTTTCACAGTGAACCACATGTCCTAGCTGGGACTGTGACCCCAGCAATAGGACGATGCAATATTTCACTGCCAATGGAAAATGGCTTAAATTCAATAGAATGGCGCCTCAGAAAGGAACAAATTAAAGGAAAAGTTACGGTGTTTGGAAGAAAGCTCAGGGTAAGTCCTATAACCAATTTGTTTCTCAAATTATTGTTTTCAAGTACAGGTGTCAGCATTTTCAAAATCTGAAAGCATGTCAGATATTATTCATTCAGAAAACCAGATGACCCCTCTGAAACATTAGACTATGAATGAGCAGATCCAGGCCTTCCACTACAGAGAATCCGTGATCATAGGTGGAATTTTGGACCAAATGTATGCCAGGGGAGAAGACAGAATATTCATGCTTCCTGCTCTTATCTCAAACATCACTTTGTAAAATATTCCTTTGTTTCCCATTCGTCCTAATGGATTATAGTAGTACAATTGAACCTGGCAAAAAAGAAAAGATTTTACTGAGGGGAAAGGATGGGCCAGTGGCTCACCTGCCCTTTGAGTCATGGGAATGGTTATTATAAGTAGTAAAAATAAATAACATAAATCATTCTTTAAATGCAGTTGTGGAACTCCTTCATCCCCCAGCATGGGAAGGATATGCTTTAAGGAATTCTGAAGAATAGACTTATACAAATGCATGTAAAGCATTTCTGTGCTGTTTTTCAGATATACTGACTTCCAAAGCACTTTCACAATTGTGAAATGATACAATATCAGTAAAAATAAAACCAGTGTAACAAAGGAAGACATCTATCAGTCAAATCTCTAAAAAAATTGAATTTTAAAAAGTGTTCACTCTAAGACTTTAACCTAAAAGACATGCAGACTCCAAGTCAACTTTTGCTCGCATCTGACAGTCTTGCTGCCTTCATAGCAGACAGCCAATTAAACTGTTGCATCTTTGGTCAGCTAGTCTAACAATTCCTTTTTGCATAATTATTGTTTGGATGCTCATTTTACCTTTCCTTACTAGCCAATTACAGTTTTCAGTATGTGAGCTCTTGCTTAATGATTGGGGTGTGAAACATCAGTCAAAGAAACACTGTCACTTGACCGGTGATCCATATTGATTCAATGATCCAGATATTGGTTCAATTATCAATATAAATCCACAGGATCTATACTGGTACAATGTTATATAGCAGGGGTGTCAAACTCAATTTCATTGAGGGCTACATCAGTTTGTGTTTGACTTTGGGGGGCCAGGTTGGGCATGGCCAGCTCAATGTCACTCTTGTTGGGGGCTCTTGTGGTGGCCCAAGTGCTCTACCTGCAAAAATGGGCTCCTGAGCTCTGTTTTTGGCTGCGACAGCTTCCTGCAACCCTCTGCCAGCAAAAACGGAGGGCTGCCCGCGGCTGCCCGCAGCAGTAAGGTGTGGCCTTACTAAGGCTTAGCACTAAAGTGCTACTAATACTTCACGTGATTTTGATTCTATGCCTCTGTTTATACAACCAAGGATTGTATTAGCTTTTTTGGCTGCTGCCGCAACTGCTGGCTCATATTTAAGTGATTATCCACTAGGACTCCAAGGTCCCTCTCACAGTTACTGTTTTTGAGCCAGATTTTGCCCAATCTGTATTTGTACTTTTGGTGTTTCTTGCCTAGGTGTAAAACCTTGCTTTTCTCCACATTAAATTTCATGTTGTTGGATAGAGCCCATTGTTCAATTCTGTCAAGATCTTTTTGGATCCTGAGCTTGTCTTCTGGTGTGTTGGTTATTCCTGCCAGCTTAGTGTCATCTGCAAATTTGATGAGTTCCCCCTCTATTCCCTCATCTAAGTCATTTATGAAGATACTAAAGAGTACTGGGCCTACCAGTGCCCACTCTGCTACATTCTGGACCAATTAAAGTTTCTGAGTGATCTTCAGAGGCAATCCTAATGTAATGCAATTGTTAAGGTATGACATAATGAGGGTAAATTTGGAGGGCTGTCCAGTCCAGGAAGGGATACAGTGGACACATGAAATGGAGCTGTGCAAAAGCTTTCTATGCATGTTCAATCATGGCTAAATTGAAGGTCATATAATTCTTATAGTTTGTAGAAGTAGAAGCGAAACTATGATGACATTTGGGATTCAATCATAAATGTCTTCATTTCAAGCATATAACTGATTGGTGTAAAATGCTGCACTTGAGAAGCTAATTATTAACAGAAGCCACTTTATGCTGGGGGTTTTTTCATGCATGAAATCAGCTATTCTCAAAGAACAAGTGAAAGCCTTAAATAAATGTCTATAGTCCTGGCACAAGTAGTAAAATCTTAATAGAGTCACTTGCAGTAATTAGCAAAGTTAAATGTATTTGTCTTACAGGTGATTTCTTCCTAGGCTTAAGGTTTCCAATTTTTCTCTTTCTCTTCTTTCTCTTTTTTCTTTCTTTTTCTTTCTTTTTTCCCTATGCAAATGCAGAAGCAACTCAACTTTATCTTTCAACACCTCAGTATTTAATTGTTTTGTATTAGTTGCTATAACAGTAATCACATATCCGTTTAGCTCTTTTAAGTAAATCACGGTGAGATTATAACAGGTTGAGTGGACTAAAAGTACAATTGGAAAACAAGAGGGAAAGCACTGAATGTATTTGCATCTAATTTCTGTTAATTTAGATTTGTTTATGTAAAAAAGTGGATGAAATGAAGACAAATGCAATGAGTTCACAGTACATGAGAAGGTGGGAATTATAATACCATTCTAGTTTCACATATGCACATCTGCTCCAATCCACAAATACAAAATGCTGCTGAGGCCTTACAACAGGGGTGTCAAACTTACATCATCATGGCATCGTCAAGTGATGTATCGGGACTTTTTCCCCCTTCGCTAAACCGAGCGTGGGTGTGGCTAGCGCGTGACACATCTGGCCCATGGGCCTGGAGTTTGACAGCTCTGCCTTATAATGACAGGAGATGTCACTGTATTCTTATAAATATCATAAGGTGGATTTGAGGAGATTAATGCTAACTAATAAATAAAAGCAGAGTTTGAAAAATCCCTTGCTTATTTTAATTTTTGTCAGGTTTTTAATGGATAGATAGATTGGATGGGAAATATTTAAATAAGCATAGAGGCTTACAAAATTTCCAGAATTAAAAAATGAATTCTCAAGCTTCCTGTAATTTTAGTATCTTTTGAATTGGAAGCTCTTGCTCCTGAACCTTGATGTACAGAGTTTTTAGAGAGTAAGAGAAAACGAGCACACTTTCAAAATCATTTATATCCATGTTAAATTATACATTGGTCTTCTAGATTTCTCAAGTATCAGAAGCGCAGATTATTGTTATTCACAGACAATGCATTTGATTAGATTCTGAACTTTATAAGGTTATTCCCATCCCTTGCTGCTAATGATCATAATGGATACTTTTAATTACCAATAAAATTTTGATATAAATTTCAGAAAGTGAGGGTGATGGCAGTATAGAAAATCAGAGCAGGTGAAGTGTATTTTTTTTCCAACTTTCCTAATGTATTACTTGATAAGGACTGAATTTTTACTATAATGTTTGACATATCTAGCAATGACATTCTTGGACAAAATTGCCATGGTTTACAGTCAAACCAGAGGTAAATTTTCATTCTTACCCTCAGAGAGCACCGATCTCACAAGTGGCTCACTTGCAATAAACAGTACTCATTTTTCATTTTCTTCTTGAAGTTACCCGCTACTGGCCAATACCTTTCCTTTGGATTTCTTAGCAGTAGGAAAACAGCTAACTAAGCTTCTAAATACTATTGATCAAATACAGATAATCCTTGACTCACAACAGTTCGTTTAGTGACCATACAACGGCACTGAAAAAAGTGAGTTATGACCATTTTTCACACTTATAACCCCATGGTCATGCGATCCCCTTCTGAAAACTTCTGACAAGCAAAGCCAGTGGGGAAGCCAGATTCACTTAACAACCATGTCACTAACTTAACAACTGCAGTGATTCACCTAACAACTGTGGCAAGAAAGGTCGTAAAGTGTGGCAACATTCACTTAACAAATGTCTCACCTAGCACCATAAATGTTGAGCTCTATTGTGGTCATAAGTCAAGGACTGCCAGTATTATTTTCTTGTCCGTGTTCTATACCCAAAACAAAATGCAGCCTTGTCAATAGTGAATAGAAATCTAATCCAGATACATACAGAGGGGGCAACAATGGAGCATTAAATATGTGGATTAAACAAAATCCTATACCTAACCTTCCACTGATATAATAGTATTTGTATACTAAGTTACAAACAAGAGCAAATAGATTTACAGTATTATGTCTGAGAGTCTAGCATTGTCAAAGATGGGTATTTTGCTATGCTTTATGCTGCTTAATCAGGTGTTAAAAGTGACAGCTGCAAAGACATATACCAGGGAAAAGCAGTTCATATACACGGGTGGTGCTTGAGAAAAAGGACAGTCAGTGACAGAGTTTGCCTTATGTGGGTTTCAGTGGGGAAGAACAAAGGTAATCCTTTCCTGTCAAACTGTCGTGCATATCTGAAAGAAACGCTAGCAGGGATGTGACTAAAAGAAAATGGCAAACTGGGTCTTCTTTCCCTGCTATTATGAGGGAGAGAAAAAAATAAGCATCCAGCTTCTCGTTTTCAGGATTCACATCACAATCTTTGGCTTAAATAAGACAATATAAATAAGGTAAATTTAGTGCAAGCCTGTCAAACTGGCGGCCTGCAGTCCATATGGATCACACGCAGGCCACACCCATCGCAGCTCTGAGAAGGGGAAAAACATCGAGGTACGCCATGTGACGGTAACATGACGCCGTGAGTTTGACACTTGTGATTTAGTGGATTGGGGTCCTGGTGTCTTATTTCTAAGAAAGTGAAATTAAGACAAGGATGGTTTTTGTTTTTTTTAAAAAAGTACTTCTTTGCAGTGCACAATTGGCATGTAGAATTGATTTCCAAATCTTTTAGAACTGAATTGCAAAAGCCTTGTTTGAAAGGCCGTTACAAAGAATTAGGGAATGACTCACAGTGTTTGTTTGCTGTGATTGAAGGATAGCCAGGTTCACTGTAAGAAGAAGGCTATGTACTACATGGCACTTAGTTTGATGAACTATTTTTTATTTTTCTGGAGTGTTTGTGAACTGTGAAAATCCACTAGCAACAAGAGAGAAACAGTAAGGAATTGGTGGTTTCATGGTTTGGTCAAAATGCAGACCTATAAGGTAGATAACCACCAATTTTTAAAGGATCAACACTTCAAATTCAGCTTCTTGATTTTCCTATATTACATGAACCTAACCAATTATTATTTATTCAGCAAACTCTGGTTAACCAATCCATAACTTAATGCTACATGTGAAAGTTTATAGTGTGCCTTTGCTGAGGATTCCTCTTCAGTGTTTATGTAGAATTATTTTGCCTGCTTTGCTAAACCATATAAAATTCTGCTTCTCATTCATTATAAAAACCATAATTAAGCCTGCTGAATAGAGCTATGCTATGTTATTATGTAGACAAGAATTAATATCTATTAGCAAAAATAAATTATCCCAAAATGAATACTGTGTACTCTTGTTTTTTGCAAGCCTCTATGAAGTTGTCCCTCTTTTGTGTATATAAATAATGTTTAATAAAAGCCTCAGTAAAGCACTCTTAGGACCTGCCTATTGTGCCTTGCACAAATAAAGAAAGATTAGTGTGTAGATAATAACCCTCCCCAAAAGACAAACGAAGTGGCTTATTAGATCAATTTAAGTCATGGTATTTATAATAGTGCGATGTGTGCTCCCAAAGAGAATGGATTTCCATGTAATTAATAAGAAATGACCACACTTGCACTTGTTTCAGAAAGCATGAGGACTATAACATCCAGTTTCAAAGTAGGATTTTTTTTCTTCAAGAAGATAAAACATTTTTATTCCTTTTATTTCTGCTCCTGCAGTTTGACTGTAGAATGCTCCTGAGAGAAAAATGCAACTGGAAATAATAGTAAAAACTTTTGTTGCAGACTTTTTAAAATATTCCTCCTTGAATTGCATAAATTAATCAGACAAGAGAGTGAATCTGTCTTGTGGACAAATAAGCCAGAGTTTAATTTATATCTAGTACTATTTATTTCAACATTCACCTGAAAAATGATAGAACAGGTACAAGTTACCTATAGATGTATCACTGAGAACAGTTAAAGATATCAATGGTGATACAAGTTAACTTTCATTAAACCTTTAAAGAAAGCAATGAGTCCCAATGTACAGCCAATAGATTTCTTTATAACTATCACAAGAGATTTGACTAAGAAAATATAATATTATATACTCCATAAATGTAATATGATTCTTCACAATCCCACACTAATATGAAGTGAGGCCTTTTATCAATAATGCCAATATAAATAGGCTAATTTTCAATTCCTTTTGCAAAAGTATATCAAGGGAACAGCTGCTCTGAAAATTATTTTTGTTCTTCAGTTATTAGATTACACACCAGTGCAAGAAGTTTCAAGACAATTCCTTGTGGGAACACTAACATCTGGGATAAGAGCATTTCTTTTCAAATATAATTTACTTTAGAGACATTTAGCTTAATTTCTCTAAGTAGTAAAAATGAGAATGAACAAAATGAAAGATAATTAAAAATTAATTCTTTACAAATCCAAATACATGTAATTGATTCATTCTATAACTGAATTTCTTCAAAGTGTCTCAGGGTGAGAACTGGGCTCCCTTTTGCTGTGAAACTAATTCAGAATCACTTTCAAGTCCTAAAAATAAAGCTTATGATCTATTTCTGTACCATTTGATATACTGCTTAAATGTTGATATGAGAAACAGTTTTCAGGACCTTTCAACCAAACCTATTATAATATATAAACTGAAGAAAACATTCCCAGAAAGTGAAGAATACTATAGGTGTCAAAGATATCTAATTTAAAGATTTCTACTCTATTAATGTCTCATTCACAAATAGATGCCATGGGAAGTTGGATAATACAGGGTTGACCTGGATTCCTTGGTCTGTCACAAGTAAATGCAGCTATGTGTCTTCTATATTAGAACACTAGCTGCAATGCATGCTAAACTCAAGATTAGTTTGATTCTTTGTTCTGACTTTTTAACAATCCTAGAGTCACCATCTCTTTTAAATCAGATTTCTTTGAGGTGAGCTCAATTCCTAATAGCTTTAGGAATATACTCCTATGTTGGTTTTTGTAAAGAGTTCCCCATATATTTTATTTCCCTAATATTTTATGTACACTTTCTAGTCTAACCTGCAACCGTTACATTTCCTTGAGATGTCACATCTAACCAAGGCTAATTCTATAGCTTCCAGGGCCAGATATGATTGCTCAGGTGCTGCCACCTGCTGGCCAGATTTTGACATGCATACAGTGTATATATTTAAAAAAGTTATCTCTAAAGAATGACAGCTTGCTTCAGGTACAAGAAAAAAAAAGCTTCACATCTGTTTGGCATAGAAACAATTAATTAATCCAATTCAAATATGACAAATATGAGCCTTCGTTGGTGCACACTCTGTGTGTGTCCACCTTTAAGTCAATCTTACCTCCTGCCTTTCTTGGTAAGATTTGGAAAGTGCCTCCTTCATAGGGCTCCTTCACAGGGCTGGCCCATGATCATCCAGCAGAAGTGTAAGGCTCAAAGGCCACTCAGTTTCTAGCCTGATGTATTAAACCACTGTGCAAAACTGGCTGTTTAGCTTTTGTTGCACTTGGGCATACTTTTGGTTTTGTTTTAGGTGTATTTGTGTGCTACTTCTAACCATGTGAAGATAATAATTTCCTAATAGTCACTAGCAGAGCGAGACATGGCATCCTGGTGAAGATGTCCATTTTTTAAAATGTTTTATAGTTTTTTATGTATTGGAAAATGTAGGTGGTAGGTCGACAGGGATTAGTGCAAATTTAATAGTTGATCTGCCAAAAAAGAATTAAAGATTGGGAAGAGGTGCAGCGATCTTAAATGTCCATCCCAAGTAAGCAGGATAAACATATTTTCAGCAATTAAAGTGCTCACATTAAGATTCAAGGAAGATTTCTACCAATTAACTAGGCAGTGGTGAATAAAACTCGCA
This sequence comes from Oxyrhabdium leporinum, assembly GCA_032468155.1. NCBI lineage: Eukaryota > Metazoa > Chordata > Lepidosauria > Squamata > Cyclocoridae > Oxyrhabdium > Oxyrhabdium leporinum. The sequence goes on along the minus strand of JANHFL010001762.1, from coordinate 23,434 downwards.
CTCTAGACAGAGGTTAGGTGCAAGACAATTAATAAAAGGCCGTACAGGAAAGAGGAGCTTATTTGTTTGCTTGCTTCTACAGTTTAGAAGCTGCCAGACTCCTAATGACTCTAGATGGCTTACAATTTAAAAAATAGAAAGAGTAAAATAAAAGAGAGAAATCCTGAGTTGCCAAAGACAAGACACCAGGGAAAAAAACATTTAATAGGTTTTCAATCTTTACCCTGCCCATGGCCTGAGAGAATAGCCAAGTCTTTAATAGCTTTGTGAATATCATGAGGGTGGGAGCCACCTGGATCTCTTGGGGGGATATTATTACTGAGGTCATATCTTCTATTTCTATTTCTATAGATATGTTTTATCAATTGCTATATTTAAATTATATAAAAGTTTTTGATTGATGTTCAGTTCTCTTATCATACTATGAAATCACTTATTTCGGATGCATGTGTGGATATAAGTGTAAGGAGGAAAATTCAGATCAGATATGCATTATATACACAGTCCCCGGGATGCAGAAATTATAGATTTTGGATTAATACAGTTAACAATAGCTAAATGTAAATTCAGTACCATGTTGCCTAATATTCTCTAAATAATGTTTAGAATCAGGATGTTCACCATTTAAATAATTCCTTTTAAAATGCTGAAGACTTCATGTAACAGTGGTTTCAACAGCTGTACTTCATTAAACAAGTCAGGCAGCAAAAACTAATCTTTTAAAAATAGATCTCTTTGGTCATGGATAAAAGTATTCAAATTAATTCAAAAATGAAAGCAAAGTCGTATTTGAATGGAGAGAACCTCATTTCTTTCCAATAGGAAATGGAACTACTCATTAAAATAGAAAATTTTGGACTTATTTTTTAAAAATATTTAATAACTTGGTAGCATCCATGGAGGAAGCCAATTTGCTACAGTATGTACAGAATCATCACAGATAATATTGGTGAGGAAATTATTCCCCAGACTATTAATTCACTAGAAAACATGCATCTGTTCCTTATCAATATGACACATGACACCTCAAGTTGGATATAACATCGTTCTCTTAGGTTTTACTTGTAAAACATCTAATTTTAGCTCTTACCTTCCCTACAAAGAGATAAGTTCAACCGAGTCCTCTTTCTTCAGCACCTAAACTTTGAAATATTTAGTTGACAGAAATTCCAAATAAGAATTCACTTCCATTATCTCTGGTTTAAAATAACTGGTTATTTAAGAGCAAGATAGAAAATGCATTCTGAAAAATCCCTAACCATTAATTGAGGTGGTTGTGAAGTCCTTTTCTTTTGCATATCATCAGCTAATTGCCTTTACTCACTAGTTTCTTCTATATTTGGATTTAATTCTGAAAATTCATTGTTGAGAATTAAATTCTATTTAGATCTTTGAGGTTTTTTTCCTGCCTGGGTCAGAAAAAAAGTCTTATTGGTTTGGAAATTTAAGATATCTTTTATTAATATGTAAACCATAATGCATATTTTCAAAAAAATAGCAATCACACTAAGAAGAAATTTTTAAGTTGTTTTTATCAAATGATTCACCCACCTTAGCTTAAAATCAGCAGTTAAAGTGTTTCATATAGATATTAATTCTGCAAAAAGTTATTTTTAGCAGTGGTTCCACAGTATTTATAACTAGAATTCAAAGACTATCTTATTCATCCCGATTGCTGACTGTTTAATCTGTATTTGTGTTATGTTCTAATATTTCTGTGGTCTGGTTTTACTCAGTGTTTTTAAATTTTATTGTACTGAGTTAAAATTTTATCTTTAAATAGATATGTCCATTTATATTAATAAATTTATCTACTAGTTTTTACCATTATATTAAACACTGTATTCTCAAATTTGAATTGAATATAAATTATCCAGCATTAACTGCTTGCTTTGTTGAATTGTACAGTATATTGTATAATTAAAGTTATTGGGAACTGAATACAGTGGAAATTACTTCTGAAATTTAAAAAAAAAAGTACTTTTGCATAGAAAGAATTAGTTTGGGGAAAAGACCAATATGTTAGTAGAGGCACATTTCAGTGTGTGACTGATTTTTTTTACAGGAAAAAAAAAATTGCAGAAACCTGCAGAATTTAAGCAAACCTACCAAATGCTTCTTCTGTAGTAAACAGTATAGCAGTATATTAATGTTAAACATTTTGCTTTAATTAGGTCCATGGAAGAAATTTGCTATCGATTGATTATGATCGGAACATTCGCACAGAGAAAATATATGACGATCACCGGAAGTTTACACTCCGTATTATTTATGATCAGCTTGGACGTCCTTTCCTCTGGCTGCCCAGCAGTGGACTTGCTGCTGTGAATGTTTCTTATTTTTCAAATGGACGGTTGGCTGGGCTTCAGCGTGGTGCCATGAGTGAAAGAACAGAGATTGACAAACAAGGCAGAATTATTGCACGCATGTTTGCTGATGGAAAAGTGTGGAGTTATACATACTTAGAAAAAGTAGGTAATTGTTGGTATGGCTTACAGTCCTGCATTAACTGAAGTTTGAGGTTTACTGACACTGGCATACGTATCTATACATCAAACAATTAAAAAATCATAATTGAGGTGCCTTTATGTTTTAAGAACTTAAGAGTATTCATTCCCAAATGCTAGATACAAGCTAATGCTAGCACATACAACTACTGATTAATGTGTTGTATCTTCAATCTTAGGACTAAATTTAAATAACAGACCTTGTGCTTGTCCTGTTTTTTTAACTTACTTGTTTCTCCTTCAGACTCTATTTTTTTCCTGGTTCTGGAGAACTCAACTCTATACTTTTGGTCTGTTTGGTCACAAAAAACAACAACCCAGGATTGTTCGATTATAGATTATTTTAGATACAGCAGATATGTAGGTAGATCAGTCCAGTGGAGTATAATGTTTAATAAATATATTTCAAACTCTAACTTTTAAATACATTTTTAATACAGTGTGTGTGTACATACATACATACATATACACACACACACACATATATATGCACCGTGTATTAAAAACTGTATTTAAAAGTGTGTGTGTGTGTGTGTGTGTGTGTGTATGCATGCAATTTTATGAAATAGACAACATCATTAAATAATTATATAAGCTGAAATACTCTAATTGAAAACCTTGGAATACAAATCCTTTGATTCTGGTTTAAAATGAAGTGAGGTCAGCTCTTATAAGAACCAGCTTCCTTTTAAGAACTGCAAGATATTCCATTTTAAGAATAGTTTGCCACAATCAGATTTTTTGTGGCAACGTACAGTAACTGTTACTTGTATGAGCTTTGCTAATTAAATGTTAATGGGGTAACACATTGCATGATAAAACTTTTCAGATTCTATGTGTGGCATGAATTGCAAAAAGTCTCTTTATGGTTAAAAAATTTTTCACAGTAAATCCAAAGCACTCTTACAAGTGTGCCTAATATTGTGGCATTCTTTAGTGTAATATCACTATAGTATACAACATAGTATAGTGCCTGCATATGATTACCGGAATTTGTGAAAACGAAGTCAATATGGAGTTTAACATTTCTTTATAAGCCTAATGACATAAATAGAACAGAAAGTACTATTATTTATTTTATAATTGTGTATCAATTTTTTGGTTTTTTGCCCTGCCAAATAAATCAATAGCCATATGCATTAAAATGTTTATAGCAGCAGTAGCTGTAACTGTCATGTATACGAAAGAATCCTTAATGGTTTGTGTTGTATTGTGATACCCATCTGATATATTTTTGATGAAACAAAAACAAACATAAAATGTGACTTTGTTTTTTCAATAGTCTATGGTGCTACTCCTTCAAAGTCAGCGGCAGTACATCTTTGAATATGACTCTTCAGATCGGCTGCATGCTGTCACTATGCCAAGTATAGCTCGACACAGCATGAGCACTCACACCTCAATCGGCTATATTCGAAATATTTATAACCCACCTGAAAGTAATGCTTCAGTGATTTTTGATTACAGCGATGATGGAAGGATTTTGAAAACATCTTTTTTAGGAACTGGTCGGCAAGTTTTCTACAAATACGGGAAGCTATCTAAATTGTCGGAGATTGCGTATGACAGCACAGCAGTGACTTTTGGATATGATGAAACTACCGGAGTTCTGAAGATGGTTAACCTACAGAGCGGAGGCTTTTCTTGCACCATCCGCTATCGTAAAATTGGCCCTCTGGTTGACAAACAGATTTACAGATTCTCTGAAGAAGGTATGGTCAATGCTAGGTTTGATTATACCTATCATGATAATAGTTTTCGAATAGCTAGCATCAAGCCTATAATAAGTGAGATCCCTCTTCCGGTTGACCTCTATCGTTATGATGAAATCTCAGGCAAAGTAGAGCACTTTGGCAAATTTGGGGTAATCTATTATGATATAAATCAAATAATCACTACGGCTGTAATGACACTGAGCAAACATTTTGATACACACGGACGGATTAAAGAAGTTCAGTATGAAATGTTCCGATCACTCATGTACTGGATGACAGTGCAATATGACAGTATGGGAAGGGTAACTAAGAGAGAATTAAAGCTTGGGCCTTATGCCAATACAACTAAGTATACATATGATTATGATGGAGATGGGCAGCTCCAGAGTGTGGCAGTCAATGACAGACCAAACTGGCGTTACAGTTACGATCTAAATGGCAACTTGCATCTCTTGAATCCTGGGAACAGTATCCGATTGATGCCACTGCGCTATGATCTAAGAGATAGAATTACGCGACTAGGTGATATGCAGTATAAGATTGATGATGATGGTTTTTTGTGTCAAAGAGGTTCTGACGCATTTGAGTACAATTCCAAGGGCCTCTTAACAAGAGCTTATAATAAAGCAAATGGATGGAGTGTTCAATATCGTTACGATGGATTAGGAAGACGAGCCTCTTACAAAACTAACTTGGGACATCACCTTCAGTATTTTTACGCTGATCTTCACAACCCAACTAGGATAACACATGTGTATAACCACTCAAATTCAGAAATTACCTCTCTGTACTATGATCTGCAAGGTCATCTTTTTGCAATGGAAAGCAGCAGTGGAGAAGAATATTATGTTGCCTCGGATAATACGGGTACACCACTGGCAGTTTTCAGTATCAACGGTCTAATGATCAAGCAACTGCAATACACAGCCTATGGGGAGATCTATCACGATTCTAATCCTGACTTCCAAATAGTCATTGGATTTCATGGAGGGCTGTATGATCCCTTAACAAAACTGGTCCACTTTACTCAAAGAGATTATGATGTTCTGGCTGGACGTTGGACCTCTCCTGATTATACAATGTGGAAAAATGTTGGTAAGGAACCTGCCCCATTCAACTTGTATATGTTCAAGAGCAACAATCCTCTCAGCAATGAACTGGATTTAAAGAACTATGTGACAGGTGAGAAATAATTAATAGTCTGGAAATCTAAGGAACGTTGTAAAAAAAAAGATGTAAGAATGCTATTTTGCTCTTAGGAAACTCATTTAATATCAAGCACAGACTCAACATTCTTCATTTTGAGCAGGATAGGAAGAAGATTGCACTGATTAATGAACCAACTCCTATGGTTTTGAACAATGGTAATGTAATCATGCATCCAGTCCTGTGGGTTTAAGATCAACTGGAAACAGTTGGAGTTAAGCACATATGATTATATGTTTGTTTGTTTTTAAAATAAATACACAAGGATTAGATATGCATCAAGTTAATTCATGTAATAACTGTTTTTGGACTGAGCAGAAGAATCACACTTTGTGTATGTGAATTAACCTTAGCAATGTAAAATGCTAAAAGTTAGGAGATTTTATAAACATATTTTGCACCAACTTGCACATACAATCCTATTGCTGCTTCTGTTACATACAGCCATTTAATTTGGGGGGTTTAGTAATGCTTTGAGATAAATTATATGCTAAGGATATAGTTCAATGTTTGTCAACCAATGGTTTGCATACCATTAGTGATAGGTTGTAGTGTTCTGGGTAGGAGTTGATTTGCTTTCCCCAACTGAGAAAGAAAAGAGCAGGGAAAGTGGTCAGAGCCGACAGTGTTTTATAGAAGGTGCAGAAGCAAAAGGAAATCTTGTCCTCTGGGTTAAGCTCAAAGATTTGAATTCAATAACAAAAATAAAATAAAATGATGTATTGCATTACTTAGCTGTCTATTATTTGGATTTTTTTTGGTTTGGATTTAGACTGTTCAAAAATATCTGTGGGTAATTTCCAGTTTAGTTTTTAATCACACTCCAAATCAAATCTCTAAAGCCAGGTCACAACAAGCAAGCGTATTCAGTTCAGTTAGCAAAAGTATAGCTTGATATTTATTTATTAAACATCACTAAACATCAAAACCATTGGCTGACAAAACAGAACAAAAGGCAGGCACAGCAGAGACAGAAAGGTGAACAACAGGCAAGAGGGGAAAAAAGGGCAAAAGACTTAATATCAATCATCTGTATTATCTATATTTCTCTTAAAAGGCACAAAACTTTCCAGGATTGGAAACAATACTGGGTAATAAGCATGGAGCATCTCAAAGGAAAAGGCCTTTGCTCATTTCAGCCGTAGCTCCTTTTATGTACATAGAAGCAGAATAAAGTAAGACACTGATTGAAACCTCCTTTATTCTGCACTATGAAGAAAAGAATTTGGTTGGATGAAGACGATGTATCCAACAAGAGGAACACTGTTCCCATTGATAAATATTGCATGGCTACCGAAGTCCTATAAACATATATGTCCTCTCGGGGGGGGGGGGGAGTTTTTACGTTACTATGTTGTTAAACAAATAGATTGTTAACAAATCCTTCTTAGAGTGGTTGTTGGGACTTTATTTGCAAACAAAATTATGAAAGAAAGAAAAACCAACCAGGCTTCTAATAATAGAATGACTGTAATGGGACTGAAATTTACCCACATCCTAAAGCAGAACAGGGATCAAATCAAGCCAGTAAGAATCAGTATTGGTAGGGAAAAGGGTGCTTTTGATCTGCATTGAAACACACTCAAGGCAAGTGTAGCTATTGCGTAATTCAGAGACTAGAAGTCCTTTTAGGTATGGGCATTTCCCTACCCAAAAACTGGTTAGCAGAAGAACAAAGTTGGGAGGGATCTTGGAAGTCTTCTACTCCAACCCTCTGCTCAAGCAGGAAACCCTATACCATTTCAAACAAATAGTTGTCCAATCTCTTCTTAAAAATCTCCAATGTTGGAGCACCCACAAGTTCTGGAAGCAAGTTGTTCCACTGATTAATTGTTTTAACTGTTAGAAAATTTCTCCTAAGTTCTAGCCGTGATTAATTTCCATCCATTGCTTCTTGTCCTGCCTTCAGGTGCTTTGGAGAATAGGTTGCCCCCTTGTTGCAGCCCCTTAGATATTGGAACACTGCTATCATGTCACTCCTAGTTCTTCTTTTCATTAAACTAGACATACCCAATTCTTGCAACTGTTCTTTGTAACAGGTCAGGGGGTCACCCTTTGTTTTAACCTCCAGTCCCCTAATCATAGTTAAACAAGTTTAAAATGGGCTCACATTTACAAGCTCACATCTGAGATCTCAAATATTTGCATCCGAAATCTTGCAAGACTGAATAATTTATTGAAATCATTTCCATTTCAATTATTTATACATAGATAATACTCTTTTACTTTAATATGAGTACATATGGACACTAATTTCCTAATGCCAGCTGTCATGCCAAAATGGGGAAGGTTTTCTTAAAATGTAAAATAATGTTTCCTTCCACATGTCGTGTAAATATTCTACTCTGTTGGTATTAATTTGCCACTTAGTGTTAAGTTATTTATGAGTGCTTCCAAAGAAAAGAAATTAACAGCTAGTCAATAAAACCTTTTTCCGAACAGAATGTGGTACATGTCATACATTTTTTTAAGAAAAAGAAATATTCCTATTCATGCAGCTAAATGTAATTTACAAAAAAACTTTAAATGTTAGGCAAAATGAATTATATTTCAAGAAAGTTAAAGCATAAATTATTGGAGTCGGGGAAATCTTTAATATCCTCCATGATGTCTAGGATATAGTCTTCTAAGAGAGACTAGATAGATGAGAGGTGGGGGGGGGGAAAGGTAGGCAGGCATCCCCAAAGCCTTTGAATCGAATTCTACCAGCATAATGAGGCAGCTGCAACATCATTGTGTAAAAGTGGCTGGAATGAAAAGGATTAAGAAATCCGTCCAACAAATGTTTTAAACTGATGCTTCCCCAAAGAAGAACAAACTAAACTTAATATCTATTTTGACCATCCTGGCTGAAAATTATGGAACACATAATCCAACACATCCAGAGGGAATCAGGCTTGGATAGTTAGTTGGTCAACATGTTTTCCTAACTAATCTTTCCATAAATTTACTGTTTCTTTGACCCCAAATTATTAATCTTGCCTTATTGCTTTTTCTTCTCCTTTTGCCATGGCCTTCCACACCCAGACCCTGGTGATGTCTGACACCCTGTTACCTTATGCAAAGTAGAACATGAATCCTGAAACAGGCTGTGCTATTCTCCTTTCTTCCTTTTATTTCCTATTAGAATTGCTAAAAAAAATAAAAAAATTGAAAGATAATACAGATAGTCCTCGTCTTACAACAGTTCATTTAGTGACTGTCCAAAGTTACAACGGCATTGAAAAAAGTCACATTATCAAAATTCAGACACTTGGCAACTGACTCATATTTATGACGGGTGCAATATCCCGGGGTCATGTGATCATCTTTTGCGAACTTCTGACAAGCAAAGACAATGGGGAAACCAGATTCATTTAACAGCTATGTTCCTCATTTAATAACTGCAGTGATTCACTTAACAACTGTGGCAATAATGCTTGTAAAATGGGGCAAAACCCAGTTAACAAACGTTTCACTTAGCAACAGAAATGTTGGGCTCAATTGTGGTCGTAAGTCGAGGACTACCTGTACTGCACCATAGATACTAGAGTGCAATAAATAACGTTTTAGATATTTATTGGTGGGGGTAACAGCTATAGCATACTTTTTCTTTCCTTTATGGTGATTTTCTGGTTAAAAAGCATTCAAAGCATTTTACTTGCCAAAACTCAGAAAAGCTTCTCCTACGAATGCTCTCACTTCTTTGTAGCAATAACGCAATATCTATCATTTTACTTTTTGGAAAACATTTATTATCCAAATTGTCAAGAAAAATGCTTCAGATCCCATCCTGGCTTTAATAAGTAGGCCTGGATTCAATTCTAGTACTGTTTAATTGACATCTTCACCTTTCCTAAATGTGCTTATTCTAATTCTTAGATGTGAAAAGCTGGCTAGTGATGTTTGGCTTTCAACTCAGCAACATTATACCTGGTTTCCCAAGAGCAAAAATGTACTTCGTACCACCTCCTTATGAACTGTCGGAATCACAGGCATGTGAACACGGTCAGGTAAGCAGTGACTTTCTGTAGCTACACAGTTTTCTTTAGCGTTACGTTTTGGGGTTGCAATCTAGGAGTGCTTTGCAAATGTCATAAGCATTTTTAAAATTTTGTAGAATTTAAAGACAGTTCAAAATATGATTACAAGCGCACCAGGAGCCCTGGTGGTGCAGCGGTTAGAGTGCAGTACTGCAGGCTTCTTCTGCTGACTGCCGGCTGACTGCAATTTGGCAGTTCGAATCTCACCAGGCTCAAGGTTGACTCAGCCTTCCATCCTCCTGAGGTCGGTAAAATGAGGAGCCAGATTGTTGGGGGGCAAGATGCTGACTCTGTAAACCACTGAGAGAGGGCTGTGAAGCGGTATATAAGTCTAAGTGCTATTGCTATCTTGTATCCATTCCTTAACATCAGGAGAATTAGAAGACTGCACTGATAGTGCCAATGCTTTTTATGAAAGGGATATTTGAATGCTTTGCTTGGCCCTGTTGTTTTGTAAAGTTAACAATAACAGCACAGCTGATAAAGAGTAAAACTAGAGAAACACTGATGGATTGGATTGGATTGAATTAGCTGGATAGATTTTTATTGTAACTTTTGTTTAGAATTCCAGCATAATATCTTTTCATATTTACATGTGAAACATTATCTTAGCTGTGATTGAAGAGCTCCTCCCCCCAATCAATTGCTCCTGTTGCATTTCACCACCTCTTAATAGCAGACAATGTTTGTATCTTTATATCAGAACAGTAAGGGGCAATAACAGTGCTGCAGAATCATCATGTCTGTATTTATCAATAATGTATTTTCCCTCTTATTTTTGTTTTAGTTAATTACCGGCGTACAGCAAACAACAGAGAGGCACAACCAAGCCTTCATGGCCCTTGAGGGACAAGTCATATCAAAAAAATTACATGCCAGTCGTAGAGAGAAAGCAGGTCACTGGTTTGCAACCACTACTCCGATTATAGGTAAGGGGATCATGTTTGCTGTGAAGGAGGGCAAGGTAACCACTGGCATTTCAAGCACCGCAACAGAAGACAGCCGAAAAATTGCTTCAGTGCTTAATAATGCTTACTACTTGGACAAAATGCACTACAGCATTGAAGGGAAAGACACCCATTATTTCGTCAAGATTGGCTCCTCTGATGGTGATCTTGTCACCCTGGCCATGACAAGTGGACGCAAAGTATTGGATAGTGGAGTCAATGTGACAGTGTCCCAGCCAACCCTCCTAATCAATGGAAGGACTCGAAGGTTTACCAACATTGAATTCCAGTATTCTACCTTACTGATTAACATACGTTACGGTCTGACCCCAGACACTCTGGATGAAGAAAAGGCTAGAGTTCTGGACCAAGCTCGGCAGCGGGCTTTGGGGTCAGCCTGGGCCAAAGAGCAACAGAAGGCACGGGATGGCAAAGAGGGGAGCCGCCTGTGGACTGAAGGAGAGAAGCAGCAGCTTCTGAGCACAGGGAGAGTCCAAGGGTACGAAGGATACTATGTGCTCCCAGTAGAGCAGTATCCAGAGCTGGCAGACAGTAGCAGCAACATCCAGTTCTTAAGACAGAATGAAATGGGAAAGAGGTAACCAATTAATCTGCTGTCATCCTTGCCTGGATGAATCAGTAGTTACAACTGTTATCTCCTCTCCTAAGGAGATGAAGACCATCGGGGGGACTCGGCTGAGCTGCTTTGGGATAAGGAGTGGCAAGAGAGCTCACATTTTTTGAGTCAAATGCTGCTGTTCAAGGGATTAAGAACTACATCCTGAAGTGGACTAAAGCCAGACTGAACACTTTTAAGTCACTTAAGTTCAAAAGTACCCCATAAATATTACCCACTTGTTGTGGGTCTAAAGAAAAATAATAATTTCACAACAAAAAAAAAAAAGATTGAAAAAGAAGGCCTCATCTTATATTACCTCACTCCATTCACATGTGAGCAAATGTTCAAGAAATCCAAGAGGGCCACCCACCATCCACTAAGTCAGCTGATAAGAAACATTCTTCAGGCTGCTTGTTTGATAAAACATTCTCGAGGTTTTTCATTTAAAAGCAAAATACAGGTGCATTTAATACATGACTTCTGGGGTGATTTGTGTGTAGCAACTGGATGAAAGGAGAACAGGAGCAACAGAGCACTGGAAATAGGAACAGAAATATATTAAGGAATATAAATCTGAACTTGCACTCTGATCCTGCTTTTGTCTGGCCTAAGGTTAACTTATTCAAAGAGGGCAGAGTGTAAAGTTCAATTTGAAATTGTGGCTATAAATCACTACTGATAAATTTCATACTCTGTTTGTCTTTGAAGATTCCATTGTGGACAGTAACACAGTTGCAGGGTGTAGTCTGTTTAGATTCAGTAGTTTGTTGGTCAGTTCTGGTAGAGCTGTGGGCATTGTGTTAACACTGTTGCAAATGGGCACCAATTCAGATCACCCTGTACATACATCAGCCAGAAGGCACAATCACTGTTTCAGATTTTAAAAAGAAAAAAATATTAGTGTGTTTGTTTGGTCAAGAAACTGAGACAATCACATTATGGTCACTAAGAAAAAGGAAAAAAAATAAATAAAAAATGAGTCTAATAAGAACTTTGGTACAAAACTTTTTTGTATTATACATGTATGAATTGTTCATTGAGTTTTTATATTAATTTTAATTTGCTGCTAAGCAAAGAATAGAGACAGGCAAAGATAATTTATGGCAAAGTGTTTAAATTGTTTATACATAAATAAAGTCTCTAAAACCCCTGTAAATTTAATGTCTTCTGTTTTAGAAGCAAACAAGAAACATAATAGAAAAAGAAATCTGCAATATACTGAGAATTACATTAAAACACTGAATGTTGCATAGATGCAATGGAGAACAATGCATGGCAGCTACAGGGAAAATTGGGAACAGAAGTTATTTTAATTCAAATTGACTGTTTCATTTAATTAAAATGATTTTCCACATGTATGGTAAAATGATTTTAAAAGACCATTGGCAATTAAGAATAAGAACATTAGAACAACAGAGAGTTATCATGTGCCATATGTGTCTATGTGTACACTCACACATAACACACATTAAGGTTATTAATTTCAACCATTTGGTCAGTTCAAGAATTCAAATTAAAGCTTCCCCAGCAGATTACTATCTGATCTCTATCTGATGCATTCTATGAAAGAAAGCCAACCCCCATTCTAAGTAATAGCTTTGACTGTAGAACTACTAAGTTCTACAGAATGCCGATATACAATATGGAATCTGCCTTTCTGTAACATAAAACAATTATTCCTTGTTATGACATCCTGCAATTATAAAGAACAAGTTTTGATTTTCTTCTGCATGGCATCTTTTGAGGTTCTTGAAGAGTGCTACATCACCCCTTAAGTCTTCTCAAAGCTAAACATTCCCAGTTCCTTCCATCTCTCTTGGTTGCTTCTCTGAACTCGGTGCAATCCCTCTGAATTGTACTTAAAAGTGTGGTTCCTGGAACTGATGCAATAACTAACATGGTATCTGACTAATGTAGAATTAAATTCAAGTATTATTCACGATTTAAAAACTAATTCTGAAAATTGTGCTTTAATGAACACATTTCTTTTCTCCATACAGTAGAAACAACAACAGTGAACTCTAACTCATAGATTAATGTTGATGAATTACTCCATATAAAGAAGCAGGCAAGCAAACTGGAAATGATACTGCTTAGAGCCCTTTATATTGGCTTCCAAATTTCAGTTCTATTGTGCTAAGATGAATGTGGGATTTTAGAATGCACCTTTCCAAATACTAAGCAACCATTCCATTGACTGCATTTCCTTTAAAGGCAGGACCATTGCAAGCACAGAGTGTCAAGCCATCTGTCAAACACTGTTACTCATTGGTAATCCAAATGTGAGATATAAGTAAAACTATATAAAAATTGAGAACGATTACAATGCCATTTCTGCTTACGGATAGTCCTTGACTTACAACCATTTTTTCAGTGACTGTTCAGAGTTATGATGGTGCTGAATGAATGGTGGTTCTGACTCAAGAGTTACAGCAGATCCAGCCACGGTCAAGTGATCTTGTCAACCCATATGTTTACGGCTGCTAAGCACCCTGCATATGATTGCTATTTGCAACCTTCCCTTCGAACTTCACTGGCTGGCAGGGAAGGTCAAAGGTCACTGGGGTAAGTCTCTTCCATCTGCACACTCTTTCCCAGCTCTGTGCTTACACTTTGCTGGCCATTCACACATCCTCATGCACATTCTCTAACTTATGTCATACCCCTGCACACCCTCTCCGATCCACGTGGCATCTCTTGCACACTGCCTTGCATTCCCACATCCCTGCCCTGACCCACAAAGCACCTCTTGTGCACCACACACACACACACACACACACACACACAACTTCCTGACCCAGGTGGCATTTCTCATGCACCCCTGTGCACCACATGAATCTTCCCCAACCTATGTGGCATCTCCTGCACATCCCCAACCTATGTGATGCCTCTGGTGCACTGCCTTGCACCAATGTGAACACTCCTAACCTACATGGTACCTTTTTCATGCACTGTTGTACTCTCCCAGACCTGCACAGCACCACTGTGCACCCTTCCTGCCCACAAAGCACTTCTCATTGCTGTACACCCCTGCACATCCACATCAAACCACAAAGACTTCTGTGTACCAGAGACCCTCCCTGACTTACAGGGTTCCTCTCACACACTGCTGAACACCCCCAGGTCTCATCCCCAATCCCTCCATACCCCGCATACCCTCTCCTTCCCCCACCTCGCAGATGCCACTTGCCTGCCTGCCTGCCTGGAACTTGCAATTTCCAGCCATTTCCCCACTGATTTTGGTAATGGGAAGCCAAGTAGAAATTTCCCTTGCCCAACCTCCATTGGATTCAGGTAACGACAACAACTGAAACCGCAAGGATTGCTGTTGCTAAGCGATAGAGTTCTGCATTACAACTGCATCAATTAGCAGTGGAAATTTCAAACCATTGTGATTGTAAATTGAGGACTATCTGTACCTGAAATTCATTGCTGAAAGCAGCAATGAATAGGAGACTTCTGTGCTTGCCACTGGCATACCAACAGGAACAAACACAGGTACTCCTCGGTTTACAACAGTTCGTTTAGTGACCATTCAAAGTTACAATGGCACTAAAACCAGTGACTTATAACCATTTTTCGCACTTAGGACTGTTTTTCGCACTTACGATGGTTGCAGCATTCCCCAGCATCATGTGATCAGAATTCAAACGTTTGGCAACTGAGTCATATTTATGATGGTTGCAGTGTCCCGAGGTCATATGATCACCTTTCGCGACCTTGTGACGACAAAGTCAGTGGGGAAGCCAGATTCACTTAACAGCTGTGTTACTAATTTAACAGTAATTCACTTAACAGCTGTGGCAAGAAATATCATAAAATGGGGCAAAACTCCCTTAACAAATTTCTCATTTAACTACAGAAATGTTGGGCTCAATTATCGAAGACAACCTGATAATAGTGCTTGCTTCCTGCAGTACAGCAATGTTTCTGTCAGACCGGAGCAGAGTACTACACACACTGGAGCGGGATGGATGTATTCACTTCACTGCCTCAAAATTGCTTATGAATTGTTCTCAGCAGGGTCAGACGTCATATTGATGTTTCGTTCAGGTGCCACCAATAACTTATACATTGTATAGGTAAGAATAGAGGAGACAGCTGGTTGCAAAGCTCTTCAAAGTACAACTCAGAAAAAGTGTGAAAAATAATACGAACATTTTGTTTCACAATTAAGTAGAATAGCAACAAAAAAGAGAACTAGTATTTCTCAGTTTTCTTGCTTTAAATAAACCTTTATTCAGGAAAAAAAATCATGCAGGTTCAAGTATTACCTTTACAGTCTGTCTATTATGCACTATTTCATGCTTTGGAATGGAATAGTTTAGTAAGTTTTACTGGAAAGTATTTTGTATCATACAGAATGTTGACTTGAGAAGGAACTGATGTAGAGCTTATATTGTATATTTTATTTTTTTCCCATCGCAAGGAAAGCATCATAAATCCTGGTCAATCTACTTAAGATAATCAAAATTATCAAAATATAAAATCACATTTGAACACAGAAGAAGGCAGAGAAAAGCAAAGTGTATCCGAAATTCCATTAACACCAAAATGAAGTCCTTCAAGTCAAGTTTATTCTCGTTTACTTGATAAGAAAATGCAAAGGGTTTACCATTGCCTCGTCAAACATTAATTTAAATGTGTAGGAAAATGGGATATTAAAAAGCAGGTGTCTGTAATAAAAGCAATAGGCAACATTTAGTGGGAAAGTGTACTTCGTTAAAAGAATGAAACAAAAACCAAATCTCTAAATGTCCATAGAAAACCAATGTTTTGTTTGTATCCATGTCTGGGGGAGGGGAGAAGTGGAGAGATAGTCTAAAATGCAAAAAAAAAAAAGTATCTGATACAGGAGTATTTAAAAAAAAGTAATTGTGCCACTTGGGAGATAATACCAATGCTTGCTAATAGGTTTGCTGTTGTCCTTTAAAATCATGAATCAGTCTGAATAGCATGATGTACCTTGTGATTGTGGAATGCTAGAAAATTAGCTGTGTTCTTAACACCAGATTTTTTACATCAGAGTACAGAATGCCCCTCTATATTTACTGCAGCTTTGTTTTGTGCTAATATATTATTACACAAGCATTACACGAAGGTTTGGAAACAGAACAGAAGTTACCAAAACACAAGATCACTATTCCTCTTAAGCTTTGTCCAAATGAGGTCACTGCAATCAATGACTCTCATTCCAGATAAAAACAAGGTCATTTGGTAAGTGACTTTAGCAAGTTACTCTCCTTCAGGAGAGCAAATCTATTTTGAAAAATATTACCAAGAAAACTGCAGGGACTTATTCAGGCAATCGCCAGAAGTCAAGACTAACAAAAGTATACCGATAGAGAGATAAATACAAATGCCCTTCAGTTTGCTGTTGAAATATTTTTGGATTTTATAATTATTACTAGATAGTTAATTTAGACATGCTAGGATATATACTATAAAAGGTTTAAGTTTTTTTAAAAAATTACCAGTAGTTGTTTTGCATTTCTAAATAACTTGATGTTTGTACTCCACACTTCAGCTAGAAAAAGAAATGTCAGTATTTAACCGTGAAACCATAGGGTGGCAGTATTGTCAAAATCTTCAGAGTGAAAGCACAACAATATCTGAATCTAGAGCTAACAGGGATCATTTTTCATTCATGGAATGTCAAAGAAATATATGTTTATAAATTCTAGAGTTGAGTATAACAATGAGACAAAGCTATCTTTAAAAAGGCTTAACCTATAAGGGTTCAGCAAAGAAAATTAATCACGATGTCTAACCTATTTACAAATATAGCAGACTGAATGTCCTTGAATTAGATCAACTGGTCATTTGTGAAATATGCTACTAGCTGATTCATACATAAGTGATTTTAAACAATTTCTCAAAATTTTTATTCACTTTGATCTCAAATTATAGATATTTGTTACATTTAATAGTCCATTTATTACCTGCAAAGTATAAAAAGCAACTTATAGCATCTTACAGGACTAAAGTATTGATTTTAAATTTAACTATAAGAGATAACAGTAGTAACATGCACTAAAACCCATCAAAACTATCGGAGTCGCTTGGAGTTATGCAGTATAATTTGTTGTTAATAAAACAACAACAACAACAACAACAACAACAACAACAACCTGCACGTTCAGAGTCTAGGACTGGTCTAGGACTGGTAAAAACTTAATAATTCAAGATATAACCAAGGACCTAAAAATTATTAATGTAGTGCCTAAAGATATAGGCAGTTCCAAGCAAACTTTCTGTGTGCATTTGTGTGTGTGTGTGTGTATCTGTGTGTGTGTATGAGAGACAGAGTTTGGTAAAATTAGGGTAAATTCAAAATTTCCAAATATTGAGAAAGTTCTTTAGGTTGTTATTGTTATCGGTGTTGTTGGTCACATAATCAACCCGGATGTTTAGACTGGATTTGGTATTTTTTATTTCCCTATCAGGTCTTTCCCAAAGACCTGGGGTAGGCAGATCTCTAGGCAGATGTTGTTGTTTGATGATTTTAAAGGCATTGTTGCAGTATGTTAGCTGTTCTAAGAAATTATTATTATTTAATGCCACAGTAAATTTGTTAGTCATCCAAGATGCTTCAAAGATTCTTCCCTTCATGAAATTTGTGAATTGTGTAATGGCAGATGTGAAATAGTTATCACTTCTAACTCAGTTTTCTTTTGGCCTATTCATTGTATTTTTTTAAAGAAGTGCCATGGTGGCCTAGTAGTGAAGATGCTCACCTCCTAGTCAGAAGGTTAAGAGTTCAATCCTAGGTAGCAGCAGCTGTTTCTCTCCTAGGGCACAAAGAAAAAAATATGCTGTGAACTCTGCCTGGCATCAGGAAGGGCATCCAGCCAGTAAACGCTCAGCTCCATCCAGTTGCCCTGAGTCTACCCTGAACTATTACAGAGTCGTAAAAAGGGGGTATTTTTATTGTAATATTTTAAAGAATATATTGTGTCCTAAAGTTCTATCATTGGCAAAGTAATATGCTAGTCTGTTACTTAGCAATTCAAGAATGATCTGGAGAACTTTCTCAGCCTTTGTTATTTTCTTAGGTTATAAATTAGCTATTAAGCAACATGTGAAATAAAATGTGGAAAGACGATTAGGACTTCGATTTGATTGTAATTGTTTCTTCAAGACTTATCAACAAATGAAGTATTCACTATTGGCATCAACATTATTGGCATCAAATTATTCATTATCAGCATCAACAATGCTGAAAACTTATCTTGCTTAATATATAACTTAGTATTATTTTCAGGCTATCTGCTATAAATCATAGCTTTAAGGAAAATAAAAAGTTATTCAGTGCTGGAAGCCTGCATCGCATACTACATTTCACATTGATCAGCTTTTGGTATTCAACTGCATCAATAGATGCAAACAAGCGTAAGCAATTAATCCATGCTAACTGCAGCATGTGGCATCATATACTTTTATGTCTCTCAGTCTGCTTGAATTGGCAGGTAGATAACCACTAATGGGTTCTTTCTTTCTTTCTTTCTTTCTTTCTTTCTTTCTTTCTTTCTTTCTTTCTTTCTTTCTTTCTTTCTTTCTT